>PVJH01016332.1:0-50810 GCA_004026705.1 Nesogale talazaci
TTGGCAAAGGTCAAATTAAGTTTTATATCTTCAGGATATTTTGTCTGTTGCTTATGGCAGTGGAAGGAACTTCCCTCTGGGAGAAATCCGTGCCAAGTTTAGTGCAATAAGGACGTCTTGTACTATCCCGAATCATTTACACCTGTTACACCACAGTTGTTAAAGCGACGGTGAGTCTCCATTTCTTTCTGACAACCAATGTCCTTAAAGTTTCCATTTGCTCCCAAAGTGCTTATTTACACACCCACAGGTCAAATGTCAGGGCAGAGTTCCATTTAAACAATTAAGATGCGGTGGCTATTTTCTCAGTGTAAAATAGAATTCTCTTTTTACGAGGATGTTGAAGTTGAGAAGTACATTGATGTATCATTTAAAAATGGAAACATTGTAGCATATGCCTTCTCCCAGGATATGCATGGCACATTTCTATTATTTACCGTGCACCTCTCAGAGGCACAGTAGTTCTTATTAAAATGATCTCAATAATGTCTTATGAAATAGTTTTCTCTCTGTAAAAATATCTTTTTTAAGGGTTGAAGCTAAAAACTATATTAAGGAATCCTTGTGTAGGATATGACAAAAGAATAATAATTTATAAATTATCCAGGATTCATGAAGGAGGGGGGGGTCAGGGAGAGAGGGGAAAAATAAGGAGCTGATGTCAAGGGCTCACAAAGAAAGCAAATGTTTTGAGACTGATGATGGCAGCAGTGTACAAATGTGCTTGACACAATGTATGTATGTATGTATGTATTGTGATAAGTGTTGTATGAGCGCCCAATAAAATGATTTATTTCAAAAAGAGAATGGAAAACATATATTCTCATAATTTCTATGTCTGAACCAATTTTTGAAGCAATTTTATCAATTCAACATTTTGAAAGTTTTCCTCTGTCCTCTACCAAATATGATGTTGTTTTCAAGGATTGGTTTCTCCTGATAATGTAGCAAACGTCTGTAAGACAAACCCTCCTGACTTCCCTCTCAGGAGCATTCTAGCTGCACCTCTTCTCAGAAAACTTTGCTCATCTATCAGTTCTGGGCCTTTTCTGATTCATCACCAACACTATAATTCGAACACACCAATTCATCTGTGGCCTTCCCTACTCCTTCTCCAGATTTCACGTGCATATGAGTTGCTTAGAATTATCATGGCCTTGGGCCAGGAGAGCTGTGGTCCTCAAAGTGACATTCTTGCCTATCAGCACTTTTGAGAGGTCTGGTGGAGATGCTTTCTTCAATGCAGTATGGCTTTTGATTTCTTGACTGTTGCATCCATGAACGTTTATGTGGATCTAAGTACTGAATCCCTGACAATTATAATAATTTCTCTACTCATGTCTATTAACCCAGTTGTGAGAATTTCTTCCTTTTTTACATTGACTTGCTGCCCATACTAAAAGCAGTGTTGTTTGACTTTCATCAGCAAATGCTTCATTCAACTCATCCATGTTTTCAGTAAGCAAAGTTGTATCCCCTGACTATAGAAGATTGCTGATAAGCATTCTGAATCCAGATGTGCTGATCATCATTCTTTCAGTCATGAATCATCTGATTCCAGCAATCCTATTTTTAGGGCCCAGTTCTCTTATGACTTCAGCTTGTATTTATGACAGTTCTTTGCCTATGTATGGCTGAGGCTTTTTTTTTTGAAACATCTTCAGTAAAATTTTCCTTTTGAGTTATATTAATTTTATTTGTCATTGATTATTAAATTTTGTTGTGCTGCCTTTCCTTGGAATGGGCACAGCTATGGATCTCTTACAATCAGTTTGCCAGGTAGCTGCAGTCCTAACTTATTGGCTAGTAAGTACTAACGAATCCTTCCAGCACTGCATCCATTCATTGAAATAATGTCAATTGTCATTTTATCACTTCCTGGATACTTTTTTCCATGAATGTTTTCAATGCAGTTTTGTTCAAAATGAGCAACTTTGTCCAACTGAGAGCCTTTGAAGTGACGGACACAGACAAATAATTTTTGGCTCCATGATCCCAGGCATTCTATCCATCTTCTTTTATTGTTTCTCACATTATGTAATAATTTTCTCATCAAATTATTCACTATTTGACTTGAGACTTGATTTTGTCCTCAGTTCTTTCACCTTGAGGTATGTCAGGTATATTCCTCTTTTTGAACTTTCTAATGCCAGATATTTGCCCATTTTGTTGGAATAATTTGTCCAAAGGACTCTTCATGAGCCCTTTGCAAATGACTCTTCAGCTTCCTGATAATCACTTTGATGTTTTCTTTCTTTTCTTTATTAATGACTTCTTAATTTTTTGGTGTATTTTGATGTATTCTTTATGTAATCCTATCTCAGATGTGCTGTCATTAGTGTTCATGGTGTCTAATGTATCCTTAAAATGTGCAAATTTTGGGTCTTCTTGACTAGTTTTGGTTTTGCTGAGCTTTAAGCTGAAAAATTGATAATCTGTCCAACAGTTGTCCCTGACTTTGCTTGAATGATCTCTCATAGAGGAACTCCATTTGACTCATGTATATTCCATTAAGTGAAGTCCATGTGTATACCATTGATGTTGTCCCCGCCAAATTTTCTGCAATAAAGAAGTTGTCAATCTTGCACAATTATATCACATGATCTCCAGTTTAGTTTCCTTAGACTGGCATATTTCCCCCCATTAGTGATCCTTCTTTGTTTCCATGATTTGAATTCCAACCAGTAATAATTATTAATGTATTTAATCATATAGTTCACTTAATTTAGATTAAAGAAATTGGTAGAATTCTTCACTTATTTTATCACTGGCTTTAGTGTTGGTGCATGAATTTCTTTTTTTTTGGGGGGGGGGCATCACTGCTCTTGGTGGTGGGAGTAGGAGGCCCAGCCGCACTGCTGGAATTGAACCTCCGTCCCAGTGGGCCGCAGTCCCGCGCACAACCACTACGCCACCAGGGCTCAGCCCGGTGCATGAATTTTAATGAAAGCTTTATTCAATGGACTTCCTTATAGATTTACAGTTATTATACTGAAACATAAAGATATTGAAATCAATATATCAAAGTGAAAATTTTCAATTGTAAGATTCAGAACCAATCCATTCCACTTTGTTTTTCAGAGGTAAACATGGAGCTTAGAAACATAATGCCATATTTAATGTTACATGATGATTTATTACCTGGCATGGAAAAGCAACGACTTTAGCATCCAGTCCAGTATTTCTTCCATGGTATCATGATTTGCTCAAGGCCAGACAGAAAAATGTAACCAAATTAGGAATGAAGTTTGGCTGAGCAAATACCACATGCTGGAGAAAAATGGGGCTATTCCTCACAGTATTCTCAGTCTCGGAAATGCCCAGGGTCTGTCCTCCTCTATTCTCTGGGCTCGCTACGTGGGCATTGGAGAATCATTCTATGGACTAAAAAATGTAACCAAATTAGGAATGCAGTTTGGCTGAGCAAATACCACATGCTGGAGAAAAATGGGGCTATTCCTCACAGTATTCTCAGTCTCGGAAATGCCCAGGGTCTGTCCTCCTCTATTCTCTGGGCTCGCTATGTGGGCATTGGAGAATCATTCTATGGACTAAAGAATGTTAAGTCTACCCCTTCAGAGCTATGACTAACTGCATCATGAGTGGGTCTAATTTTAAAACATGAAGGAGAGTTTATGTTCTTTGCCAATTTTCTTGATTTTAAATTAAATATGGACATTGGAAGTATAAATCTGATCAATGTATACATAGAAAAAGTAATGTAACTAAAAATTATACCACATGTCTGATATGAGTACATGGGATCTGTTTCCGACTGCACAGTGGTGAGATTGTCAAAACTTCCAGTTGGACTGAAGTCATTGACCTTACACATTTTTAATCTATGTTAGCTTGATGGTGTAGTGGTTACAAATTGGGCTGTGGTCCACAGGATTGGCAGTTTGAAACCACCAGCAGCTTGGTGGGAGAAAGACTGGAATTTCTATTCCTATACGCAGCTCTAGTCTCAGAAACCCACAAGGGTTCACCATGAGTCAGCATTGACGCAATGGCAGTGAGTTTCACTTGAAAGTAGATTATTTTTGGTAGAGTATGCAAATTTCTACTATATAAGTATGTGCTCACTGGCACATTATTGCTGCATGAAAACACTATCTACTGGATTGGGAGCACTAGTATAAATATGAGCACTACATTTTTCCATTTCTCAAGGACAATTTAAATTGTAAGAAAATTGTGTGTAGCACATTTTAGTCTGTGAGACCTCCTGATCCTAGCTGCTTCCTAAGCAAGGATAGAGCCTCCTTCTCAGAAAACATAAAGTGAAATGATTAACAATATAACCAGAGGAACTCCATTTCTGTTATCTGATAGCCATTTATACTTGGAAGGATTATTGGATTTCTTTCTGCCTCCGTTTCCTCAATTGTACCAATGTGAAAAAGGAATACTATTAAGTGGGAGCTAAGACTTCGATTAAAAAGCTAGTATGGGCTGAGCCCTGGTGGCGCAGTGGTTGTGTGCGGGACTGCGGCTCACAGGGTTGACGGTTCAAATCCAGCAGCAGCTCTCCAAGAGCAAGCAGCAGCTCTCCAGGAGCAAGACTGGGCTTCCTACTTCCACCAGGACAGTGACGCCACAAAAAAAAAACTAGTATGTTAGAAAGTCAAAAAAGTGTTGTTGAATGTTAGCAATTTTATACAGTTTAATCAAAGTATTTAATATCATAGATTATTAAATTGATAAACGTGAGCACTTAAAAAAGGCGACAAATATTATCCACTATTCTGATGCAAATATTACATTCTTTAAAGAGAGAATTCTAATGCCTTTCCTTCCCAGAATTCTGCTTAATTCATAGAAATTACTGTGAAACCTTACTCTTTCCATGTCTTGGGGCAGTTTTCTGTTCTCCAGTCATTTCTATATTTATTGTCTTCCCAGGAAAATAAATCTTCCTTAAAACATGGGAACATAGACTTTTGACAATATACTGAAAACTCCCTCTACTCTTTTCCTTCCCTTCACCACAATTTGCTTTTAATTTCTTCTAAACAGGACAGCTTTGCCACGTTCAAAATTGTTCTCATGTGACACATTCTTAATGACAATGAGAATCTGTTTAAAACATGTTTAAGTAGTAGCACAAATACACAATTTTCTTTTTCTATTTCTTTTTAATATCAGTGTGGTTTACTTTCACATAATAAATTTATTTTAGGTTTTGATCAAGAATTGTGTATGTGACTGTGTTACTACTTGAAACATGTTTTAAACGGATTTTTATTGCAGTTAGTATGAAAATTCTTTGTATAATCTAATCAAATTTTGTACTACTGTTTTGATTTGTTTAAAAGGATTCATGATTTCACCTTATGTCATTCAATGTAAGCATATCCTACCACCTTTAATAAATAGCATTCTGGTATTTTTTTAAAGCTTTATATATAGTACAAAAATACAAGTTACTTTATCTTGTCTACAAATAACCTAAACATATTATTAAAAGCTAGACTGTCAATTTGAAAGTCTAGTAAGTTGGATAAAATTAATTATGATTACAATTACTTCCATTTTTGTCTGAAAACATTTCTGATAAATTACAGCTGTACAATTGCTTTGCTAGAATATGTGAAGTTGATATAACATAATATAGGGATATATTAGAATATTTAATGCATATATTACACAGAATGGTGCCTACATAACCACATAGAATGTATAATAATATATTATTAATATATATTATATAAACAGAAAGGAAAGAAATTATCATTTCCTTACTGGTATTTATATTTAACATCCTAGGACAATTCAACTAAAATTTGTTTTAAATTATCTATTATTCAGTAAACAAGTCTTTCTCTCATCCTCCTTCCCTTTCCTTCCTACTTTCAAACCCCCTGAAAAGGAATCTTCCAGGCGGTTTTTCGGTCAACATCTGAAACAAGGATCAAATCGATTTGAGTTGAGCCCGACCTTTGAAACACAAATTGGTGTTCTTATCAAACCACTTGTAAAATGTCTGTGTCTTTCAATCTTCTAAGGCAAACATTTCTTTTGACAAAATAACTGCGCATTTTATAATCCGTTGCTTTGTTTGTTTTAACTCCTACCTCCTCCTTCTGTAGTTCTTTGCTAACTGCCATTATATCGCCCGTCACCTCACTCACCAGTGTTTTCCTCTTTAGGCTTGATTTCTTGAGGTCACTACACTATCTTAGTCAGCATGACATCTTGCTATTGAATTTGCAGATTATACAAAGGTCATTTTATGAGCAGGTCTTTCATCTGCCTTGAACATGGTCATGTGCCCCACACTGCTTTGCTAATTTCTCATCTTTGCTTTCCTTAGTTTCCTACTCTTACTATTGGAGATGCACCAACCTTAGTCTGTCTTCCGATGGCCTTACATTTTCCTACCAGCTCTGCGAGTTGGCAGGGAAGCCAGGTGGCACCGTGGTTACAAGTTGGGCTAAGGTCCTTGTGGCCCAGAACCATCCCCTGCCCCCTGGGAGAAAGGCTGGCCTTTGACGCCTTTGAACAGTTCCGGTCTCTACAACCCATAGCTGGTGACCGTGACTCAGCATTGGCTCATGGCAGGGATTTTGTTTTTGGTTTACCTGAACTGACAAGCTCAATTATTTCTTTTTTCTACAAAATGAGTAAATTAATAGTTCTCATACTCATACTTGTTGATGACAATTCAATGAATTAATATATGTGAAGAAAGTAAATGGTGCTGGGCTATCAAAATACATTGTTCCTGAGGTCTTGTAATTAAACAAGCAACCACCTGTCAGGGCAGGAATAAAGCCCAAATGGCAGGAACAAAGCAGTGATCGTGAGGAGTTGCAGGGAAGCATCATCACAAGGTCAAAACCACACAACCAACTTGAAGTGAAGGGGCATGAATGCAGGGGAGACCCCAAACCCAAGGTACCTGGGCAGTCCTTCACAGTGGTAATTAAACAAGGGCCACACACGGAGCAGGTAACAATCCAGGGGTGAGCCTGATGAGCCACATAAAAAACCTCTAGGTCTTTAATATTTCATCTCCTCACTATTAAGGTCTTTATTTATTTTACTTCATTAGTTGTTGGATTTGTGTATGTTTGTGTATGTTTATTTGAATATTTAAGATTGCGCAGTACATGAAAGTCAAGATCGGTAATCCTTCAGAGATAGTAACAGGAGTAGCAGTTCCCTGAGGGTACAGAAAGGAGGGTGGAGGGGGAAGTGAGATTGATAGCACTGATGACTGTGTAACTCCACTAGATGGGATCAAACTACAGAATTGTATGTGAATGGATATATTGCATTGTGTAAGATGTTTCAATAAAGGTATTATAATATTTATTTATAATCTTATACATATTATATATACATATGTATTATATATACATATACATGAAGCTCTTCACTGACACCCACTCACTACCACTGAGCTGATGCTCCTGCCTAGTGGCCCTGTAGGACAGCCTAGAACTGCCCCTGTAAGTTACCGAGACTAATTGTTTAAGGGAGTAGAAAAGGTCCTGTCTTTCTCCAAGGAGCAGAGCAGCTGGTAGCTTTGAATTGCAGACCCACTCTTCACTACCATGTCATCAAAGCTTTAAAATACAGGCTACTGATCTAATGATAGAACTCTGCAACTGCAGATTTTATTATATACCACAGACCTCATCTTTCATTTGCACAATTAGTATCACTTGATGTATGAAAGGCAAGATGGATAGCACTTTAGAAACAGTCATGGGAGTAACGATTCCCTGAGAGTCATTAGAGGAGGAAAGAGGCGAGGCAGAGGGGAGATGGGGAGCTGATAGCAATGGTGACAGTATAGCCCCACTCTGGAGGAACAAACAATTGCCCGTGGGTGAGAGGATACATTGGATGGTATAGAATATCACTATATATATTAACAAAGTTTTCTGGGGTTAGGCTGGAGAGTATAAGGAAATGATGATATCAAAGAATTCAAAAGGAAATAAAATCTTTTGAAAATGATGGTTGCAGCAATTTTACATTTTTTATTCAATTGAATTGTGCATTGTTATAGTCTCTGTAAGAGCTCCTAATATAATTATTTTAAAAAATACTATTGCCTACAGCATCATCAATTAAAGTTTGTCCTACCTGATATTCAAAGCTTCTTAAATCTAACAACACAGTTTTCTTTTAGGCTGACTATCTATCTTGCTAATCTAGGATTCTTGCCACAATCCCTCCTTTTTTGTTCCCTTTTCACAACATTTAACCCAAACCACAATATTTTATACTATGCATGGCCTGACACATTCATTGCAATATTTTCTGGCCATTCTATATTTCATCAAATCCCCACTTGGGTCTTCTTCTTCTTTTATTTTCTTTATGTTTCTTCTTCTTTTAAAATAACATTTTCTTTATTTACAAGTTAGAATCAATAGACAAGGAAAAAATACAGACCAAGGGGGTCAGATGGGAAGATGACGATGGAAACTCTAGGGGTCCCGTATAGGAGAAAGGGGAAACAAAGTTGCAAAGCAAAGTCAAGATAAACAAACAAACAAAAAAAGAGCTCCCCTTTCTTCAATCCCTATGGAGGCTGGGGGTGGAGCTGGGGCACAGAGCTCCACCCAGCAGCCTTACCTGGCTTAAAATAAGTCAGAAGAACCAATCTCAACATTATATTCCTCTTGAAGTTTCTCAAATGTTCTGTAAAATTTATTTTGTTATATAGTATTTATTTTTCCATATTATATACTCTGTAATTCTAGAGCTCCACCTCTGTATTTCTAACAATATAGTTAAACCGCATTACATTTTTTTTTGGGGGGGGGCATCCCTGCTCTCCGGTGGTGGGAGTAGGAGGCCCAGCCCTACTGCTGGAATTGAACCTTCGTCCCAGTGGGCCGCAGTCCCGTGCACAACCACTACACCACCGGGGTTCAGCCCCCACATTACATTTATATAACCACCAAATCAATTTATCTTTGTTTCTTTTTGTCTTTATATAAGCTGACGTTTGATATCACAAAACTTATATTTTGTCATAACTATTATTAACTTGTAGGGAAATTTAATTAAAATCAATTTTATTGTCTAGGTTGTCACATAAGATAGTATCTACTTAATAAATTAGTTTAAGAAGAACAATTATATGATCAACACTCAGGTATCGATCATTGATTTTGTAACAGAAAATTGGCCTTAGTCTAAAAATGCTCTCCACTGAGGCATTGATATTACTCTTCTATTCAGAGAACTTTCCTAAAAGATGAGCTCAGTATGTTGATCAACACATCAAGATACTGTGAAACTGTTTCCTCATGTAGGAGACCCAGCTGTGAATCACAGTTCATAGGTCTAGAAGGATAAGGAGTAATTGTAATTTCAAATCACAACCATAAAAGCCAAATCTGACCACCAACTGTCTCAATAAAACATACACAGCAAACTAAGAATCCCAAAGCAGGGATACCATTTAGTCATAATGGTGTTCTCTCAGTTAAAACATTAAACACTCTAGTTAAATTTTTTCAATTTAAATGAATTTAGTGACTATTGTGTATGAGCAATAGAATATATTGAAGTGATTATATTGCTAATGACTAAATGTGGTACGCAAACATAGAAGTCACTAAGTTATTGTAGACTAAGATAAAACCCACAAGACTACAACAAGAAGATTTTCTTTTAAATTTAAAACTTTCAGCAAAGGAAAGAAACATTAGAATGTAGTAACTTCTTATCATGATTCAATAGTTTTACTAAGGCAGTATTCCAGCAAAATAAAATGACCTATGTTTCTAATCCTACAAGATGTCATGTACAGATGAATGGAGAACTTAGATAAGAGTCTTGGCAGTGGTAGTCAGGAGTAAGCCAAACAATGTCAAGACTTAATTCATCTTGTTTTCCATTGTGGATCATGCTTACAAACTCTTTCTTTGGGCCAGTGATCTATTTAGTAGCTTAGAGCTGAAGCTAGAATTCAGATATTTTATTTGGTCTATGCTGTGCTCTAAAAAAATGAACCTATGTGCTTTTGGGCAGGGCACACACTTTCAAGTTTACCGTATCTTCTGTCCTTTCTTTTATTTTGTCCTGGCAACCTTGATATCTTTTAATTTTGATTTTACCTACAAAGCTCTTGAAGATATTTAAACTTGCGATCAGGTGTCATAATAAATTTGACAGCAGTAAGTTAGTTTTCCTCTAGATCGTTGGTTAAGGATTGTATAGATCTCCTTCCTATTATGTTAGTCTTCCCTCTCCCCATCAAATAGAGTTTCATTTGAGTGAGTGTGAAGCTAATGAGGAAATAGGTTAAAAGATGCATTTGAATTTGCCATGTCTGTATATTGAATCAATAAAATTATATTTAATACTAAAGCCATTTTGTAGCATACCACTGGGGTATGGTAGACTCATATGAAAATATCTCCTATGGGACAAAAATCTGTATAAATAAGAAACATTCACAAAAATCTTATAGATCATTATAATTAAAAGCAGTTTTCACCAAGTAAAATGCAAGCAGTCATACTTTACTAATATGAAAGATGACAACAATGTTCCAGTTATACATGCACATTTCATGTAGCATTAGTTTTCAGTCACTAGCCCAAATGCTACTACTTCTACAATCGGACCCACACAAAGTAGCACACAATAAAAATTGTTTTACAAAATGAACGCCAATATACTCCTTGGAAATAACAAAAAGCTATTAATTTAATGAATGTGTTAGCCTGTAACTAGTTCTCTTCCAAAGCTTATGTATATTTATTTAAATTATCAAAATAGTCTAAGGGAACATGCATTATACTTGTGACATTTCATGGGTGCTTCTTGCTCTACCACTTAGACTTGTAAAGGTTGATATAAAATTAGATGCCATCATGAAGTAAAAAATAGGAACTGAAAATATGAAATCAGTGAGAACAAAGAATCAGAATGAAAGACAAAAGGACATATGACATATCTTTTAGAGAACTGTACCTTCTTAATTGTCTTCTCAATAATCATGTCTCCCACTGGCATCAGAATCCCTCCAAACACAGCCAGGACAGCACCAATGACAGCCCCAGCAATGAGCCCACAGTTTCTGTCACAGCCCATGTTTCTCGTTCAGCAACTGCTTCTTTCAAACACTTAGGTCTGATTAAAGTGCTTTCCAAGAGCTTTGGTTCTATCACTAGGGAGAGATTATAAAACAGAAGCTTAAATATCAGTACAAAAAGATCAAAGTACAAAGAAAACATGCAATTGAAAGATATCATTTTGCCTGTTATAAATAAACAAATGTTTTCCTTTGCTTTATCAAAATGGCTATGTAGATTGTCCTCCCTGCTCTTGCTCTTCATAATGTGCCTGAGGCAGAAACTATATCTTGCCAAATAGGGTGTTTATTCAACATTTTCTTCTTCTGAATTCTCTTTCTGTGGATGATTACTGCGATGAAATCTTATCTGTCTAGATTCCTGCTTGCTGTACTCTCACCCTCCTATCACTTGCCCTCTGACTGACATGCCCAGTTACACATCTCTCCTTGGTCTGGCTTCTCCAACAAACAGAGTCAGGCCCAGTGGTTCCTGAACATCAAATATCAGTGGCTTGTTGTCTTCTCATTGTAAGCACTAAGTAAGTATGCTCACAGGTTATTTTTTTACTATACCTTCTTTGGGAGTAAACAGCTAGACACAGAGTACACAAATGATGATCCTCAGAAATAATCAATTCTTCTGATCATTTGCAAACTACCTGTTGAAAGAAAAATCATTGGTAAGCTGGGGAAATTAAAAGTAAGACAAGCATTTTCCCTACTAGCATAGTAATCATAGTAAAAGGAAAATCTGGTTGTTGTGAATTCCAAGTTTATGTCCAAATTGTTTCTATGTCCCACAAACTTATTCAGAACAAAAAACGGTTTTGAAAACCTGGGCCTTAATGTCAATTTCATTGTTAATAGCTGATTGGGGATATATCATAACTACAGAGAATTTTTAAAAAGGTGTAATGTCGAGAGTACATGATTTTAATGCTAGCCCTGTTTTCTGATTGGTTTAAATATTAAAATTGAATATTATATTATTCATTTTGTGATGTGTTGCTGACTCATGGCAGTTGTAACAACTGGTTTATGTTTCAACTAGTCAATCTTGACACTTTATATCTTTATTAATGGAACAAGTATTTGTTACATTAAGAAAACAAATTATAGAATGATTGGGTCTTGCTGTAATAAAATTCATAAGGATTTAAATATTTATGAAGAACATTTAAAAGAACAATCATTTGAGCTACTTTGGTTATAACTTTTATTTTTCCCCTAATAGGGCTCCCCTGGCACTGATAAATGATCGTTACAGACTCTAAAGTCTGTAAACAAATACTTTCTACCTTAAAATATCTATCTATGGGCAGCAAAAGCATAGCTACCAAGAGAATGCATGTTATGGAGAGGAGAGATCACCAGAATATGTTTGTAAAAAGAGTGAGGGGAATAAAATAAATCATATTCTGATGTGGCATACAAAATATCCTCTGCCTTCACAGTTTTATCGAGACAGAAGTATCAATCCAGTTAGTTATTTCTAAGTGATGAGCATCCAAATCTTTTCACAATATCATAGGATTGATGACTAACTAATAGAAATATAAAGAATAAGAATTTTTCTCCAAATGTTTTCATATCGAGTGAGACTTACCTTTTCTCTCATATGTAGAATACTTAACCCAAAAAGTATAGAATACAATTACTTGGTTTCTTTTTTTCTTTTTTTTGTGCATCACTACCTCCTGGTGGGAGTAGGAGGCCCAGCCTTGCTCCTGGAGAGCTGCTGCTGGATTTGAACTGCCAATCCTGTGGGCTACAGTCCCACATAAAACCACTATGCCTCTGGGGCTCAGCCCAATAACTTAGTTTCTAATGAGACCAAAGTGAAAAATAAACATTTCATCAGCCCTACTTTTAATAATATGATTGGAAAACAAATCCATCCAAACATTTATTTTTTCTATGTGCTTTCATATATCACTGGGCAAGAAGGGTTGATCTTTGTATTAATTGTTTGGGGGTAGAGTGGGGAGAATAATGCTTCCAACTCTGTGAAATCATCTGCCCTTATCTTGTTTGACACACTGCAATGAAAGAAGTTATTTTAAGCTTATAAACTACCTGAAGAGCAGTATAAAATTAAATTAAATTTTCTATGTAACATTCTCTAATATTATCTTATAGCCCATACTTATGTATAGCCACAACATTTCTAAATACAGAATACCCTTCTGGTTATGTACGTGTATATTTTAAACCAACAGTCATGATTAGAGAACTCTTTGAGAAATAGTTTAATGCATGTCACTTTCTTGTATGTCTCCTGATTGCAAACTATACTTCAGATAACATCAAATAAAGAGATTTACATTAATGCGTTCAGACTAGGAGCTTTGAGAGTATACACAAAATGGATTTGTCACTCTTGTCAAGTGGTCATGGACAAGCCACTTAAACATCTCGAAAAATGAGATGCTAAAACACGATCGGGGGTTTTTAAATCAAGCATTTGAATTGGTTTGTCATTCAAGTTCCAACATAACAAGACTTTACAAAAGGATCAGGGTAAACATGAATCTACCACAAACAATGTATGTCAAAATTAAGAAATTGAAGACTATACCAAGTTTTGAAGTCTGAAATTGACTAGACATGCCGGTAATTTATAGTAATAACCACTGGTGTTGGAATGTGACCACTGGAAACAACACAGCGTTGGTAGTTGGTAAGCATAACCTTTGTGATAGAAAAGATGACAAATAACATCTTGCAAAAGAATTTTGAAAGATTAACAACTTATTGATTCCAAATAATATTTTTCAACATCAAGAATGGTGACTGGGGCTGAGCCCCTGTGGCGTAGTGGTTGTGCGCTGGACTGCAGCCCACTGGGATGGAGGTTTGATTCCAGCTCCACAGAGCAAAGGCTGGGCCTCCTACTCCCACCACCTGAGGGCAGTGATGCCCTCCCTCAAAAAAACAAAAAACAAACAAACAAACAAAAGAATGGTGACTGTGCAAACGGAAAATAGTTCTGGTGCTTAAAGTGTTCGACTGTTAACCAGAGGTTGCTAGTTAGATCAAAAAGCTGCTCCACAGAAAACGAGATGGAGACAGTCTGATTTCATACGACTGACAGTCATGGAAATTCTATTAGAAGTTCTGCTCAATCCTCAAGGTCATTATGAGTCAGAATCTACTAAAGGGATATGGGGTTTTGTATAACATCTTACTCTTCATTTGCATGAAATCTACTTGTGTTCATCTACATTTTGAAATTCTACAACTACTCTCTTCCCTATTTTTACTCTGTAAGTGTCTTCATTGCAAATTGATATTTCTGGTTCTCTGTTTTCAGCAGTGTAGGTTATTTTTACTTTGGGTATTCCTTTATCTGGGCTGACTTCTGGGTGTTGCCAGGTTTATCATTAACAAACTTTTGTGTGCTGTTGTCAGATTTTTTTTTGTCTGAAGCACTCCTTTTAGGATTTATACTGCCCTGCTCTCAGAATTCTTCCCTTGTTCTTGAATTTGGAGAGTGAGGTTGTGTATGGCATGTTGTAGGGCTCTTATTTCGAGATCTAGCCTGCTTGGGGTTTATTGAGCTCCTTAAGTGCCTATCTCCTTGACATCTTGATAGTAAGGGATTTTTCTTCCAGTATCTCTTCAACAATTTTCTCTGCTTTAAAATGTTTGCTTCCTTCTGCTCTGAAATTCTAATGTTACAGAAGACCTTGCTCTTGATGGTATGCCACACAATTCTAAACATTCATTAAGAAGTCTGTTCATTTTTTCTGATTGTATCTCTAGTGCATTATTTAGGAGAGGTTTATCTTCAGGGACCCTAATTCCGCTTTCCACTGACTATATTCTATCCCTTTATCCTTCCAATATAATATATAGTTCTGAAATGTGCTGTTTTGTATGATTTCTACCTTTACTTTGCTCATTTGTTCTTATAGTACTTCCCTGAGGTCTGTTAAAGTTTCTCATTTTTTCCTGTATTTCCTTTGACCTCTTCTGTAGCCTCTCTACAGAAGTTTCTCTAAATTTATGAACGAACTAAATATTCTTTTAAACTATCTATCAGGAAGTATCATTATCATTTCTTTCTCAAAATTGCTTTTTTCTGTATGTTTTGGTAACTTGCCTTAACCACTCTCTCTTCTGTCTTCAAGAGAGCCAAAATTCAGGTCCCAGAAGCACTGTACTAGTGTAGCCATTGTATTTAGCTGATGATTGCATATTGGTGTTTCTTTAACATGATCACCACCTGTTTCCTGGTGGATATGAAAGATAATGTGCATGTGTGCACATCTCTCTGCTTATCTAGCACAGTTAAGTGTAGATTTGACTGCTGTTTGCCTGCTGTCTCTTCATGATCAAGCAGCACAGTAGTGACACTTGCACTTGGGTCTACAGCAGGTACAGGACTGATTGGCCAATTTGCTATTGTTTTCTGTTGGTTGGGACAAGAAAATTGAAACAGCAGCAGCAACAACAGCAATATAGTAAGGGAAAGCACACAAACAAAGAACAACAGGAAAACATAGCTAAATAGCTTCCTCTTGCCACCCACTGGTGTTCCAGGATGATAGCTAAACATATCTAATCCAGTCCTATATCATTTCCTCTGAGGGTCACTGTTCCTATAGTATCATCTAGTTTCAGGTCTTTGTTGCAGAGGATCTGTGTAGTGTCTGCTTCTTTTACCATCTGACTGAGGCCAGCCATAACACCAACTTCTTGATACATGGGAAAAGCTACTCGCACACACAAGCTCAGGAGCAGCTTTTATTGTTGTAAAGGCAGAAGGGTGGAATTGGTGATGGGCCAGCGGTGGCATTTGAACAAGTGGAGCGCGTGAGATGGAACTCACAGTGATAAAATCAACTACATTTCTAGAAAGAGGCCATGGAAAGAATTCACCAGAAGACCAGTGGTTTACTAGGAAGCACCCAGTCATAGCTCATGTGCATGGTCAAGCTGAAGCAGAAGAAAGTTAAAACAATGTGATGAAAACCAAAGTACAACTTTGAATATTTCTACCCAAATTTAGAGACAATCTCAAAAATGGATTTGATGTGTTGATTCCTAATGACCAAAGACCACACAAGCTGCGAGAAGGCAGCATCTTACATGAAAAAGTAAGAGGTCATTGAAAAGGACACCAAGGAAAAGTCTAATGGATGTCAGAAGAGACACTGAGTAGAGAATATCAAAATGAAAAGAAGAACAGATGAAGTAAAATATAGGAACAATA
The DNA here is from genome assembly GCA_004026705.1 of Nesogale talazaci. Taxonomy (NCBI): domain Eukaryota; kingdom Metazoa; phylum Chordata; class Mammalia; order Afrosoricida; family Tenrecidae; genus Nesogale; species Nesogale talazaci. The sequence goes on from PVJH01016332.1 coordinate 16,272, forward strand.
AATGTCAAAAGGGAATCTGAGAAGATAAAGGAACACATTATAACAAAATGAACCTAGAGTTAGAAAATCAAAACTAGAATTAGAAAATCAAAAGGGATTGGTGGGGGGGGGGCATGTCTGATCAGAGCACCTAGGAGCAAATGAAGGGGGAGGAAGAGAGAGTGGAGGACATCCTGACTCACCAAGCTTGAGGACAATATCCCCGCTCAGAATAGCCAGTGCACAGAGAGCACCCTATGGCCGGCCCCACTAGGAGACATGCCGTCCCTCACTGACCCATGACCCTATGGATGACAACACTGGAGACACAGTGTTGAAATTGTGCCTGGTCTGGCCCCACCACACCAAGGTAAAACACTAACAACATACTCAGGATTACAGCAGGAACGTCCAGAAGGAGTACCAAGGATAAATTTTGGGGTTAGGGCAAGGCACCCTTCTCAGACTAGACAGAAAGGCACTCCAGAGGTGAACAAACAGACCTCGAACCATTTATAGGTTTTTCTTTTTTTTTTCCCCATTGGTTTTGTTGTTTTTGTCATAATTTTGTTCTTTAATGCTTCTCCACCCCCCCACCCCCCATCAAGATCCCAATTCTACCCTACAAATCCGGCTAGACAAGAGGATGTACACTGTTACAGATAGGAACTGGAAACATGGGGAATCCAGGACAGATGATCTCTTTAGGGCCAGTGGTGAGAGGGGTGATACTGGGAGGGTGGAGGTAAAGCGAGGTAGAAAGGCGGAACCAATTACAAGCATCTACATATAATCTCCTCCTGGGGGGATGGACAATAGAAAAAATGGGTGAAGAGAGACATCAGACAGTGTAAGATATGACAAAATAATAATAATTTATAAATTATCAAGGGTACCTTAGAAAGGGGAGATCAGGCAGGGAGGGGGAAAATGAGGAGCTGATACCGAGGACTCAAATGGAAAGCAAATGCTTTGAAAATGATGATGGCAACAAATATACACATGTGCTTGACATACAATGGATGCATGAATGGATTGTGATAAGAGTTGTATGAGCTCCCAATAAAATAATTTAAAAAAAGGAAATCAAAAGGAAGAACATTTTCATCATTTTAGGATTAGAAAATTGAAGAAAAATATCCAGAGAAAAATGATGTATGAAATGTAGAAAATATTGAGCAATATAAGTAATAGCACATGCAAATAAAATTACGCTGAAGATAACTCAAAAGCAATTACAGAAATATAACTATAGGAAACTGCTAGGAATTCAACAATAGAAAACTTCCCAGGAATTCAAGACTGTAGAATAAGTTATCTATCAGTTATTGCTACCGATTTATGGATCTTGACTGAAGGCTGTCTTCTTATTCAAAGATATTCCTCTTTTGGATTATAATGTCACATGAAGAACAGGAATTCTAGCACACTTCACTGGGCTTTGGGGGAACCTGTGCACAGCCAAGAGGCCCTTGGAGCAACAGAACCAGGGGAGACAGTGTAGTTTAACATCAGCATAGATGTGTGTGAAGGTGTAACCTTTCGCCACACTTATTCTTTCTGCATGCTGATTGAAAAATTCAGTAATCTAGACTCGGTGAAGAGTAATGGGGCATCAGGACTGGAAGAAGATTTATTAACAACTGTTGTATCCCGATGCCCCAACCTTGCTTGCTAAAGAAGACCTGCAGCAATTACTGCAGTGATAAAAACATGTAGAGACCTTAGTTTGAACTACTCATAATGTGAAATGAAAATTCAGTTAAAATTTGAGATTCATTAAAGTTATAAATCTAATCATAAATTATATGACATACAGGATGTATCGGGATAAACTGTTAATGTATTTCTGTTGTTTAGGATTGCATTGCTCTAGGATCCTTAATTAACATGCCTGGAAGCAGCAGTCAAAAGGTCAGAGATATATTCATTAGCTAAATTTGCTGCAAAAGACAAAGATATAATTTGGGGGACTAAAGTAAATGTGGCATAAATTATAATATTTTTACTTGCCTCATATTCATTCAAGCTGGACACCATGTAGGGAGCCAATGAAGGATAGCTGTGTTTGAATTAGTGTACTGGCAAAGAATATTGACTATAACATAGACTGCTGAAAAGAAAAAAAAATTTTTTTCTCAGAGTAAGTATACCCACTGCTTCTGAGATGTGAGAATGATTAGACTTGGTCTCGAGTGCTTGGACATATTATCTATAGAGACCAATCCAGAGATTAAAGATAGTACTTTTGGTAAAGTTAATGGTGAGAAAATAAAAGAAGATCCTCAGCTGAGTCCAGCTGATGCAGTGGTTGTGTGTGGGACTGGGACCCACAGGGTTGAGGGATCAAATCCAGCAGCAGCTCTTCAGGAGCAAGGCTGGGCTACCTACTCCCACCAGGGCAGTGATGTGAAAGGAAAAAGAAAAGCAAAACAAAAACAAGATCCTCAAGGATATGGATTGATACGGTGATTGGCGATGGTTGCAAATATAGGGCAAATCCGCGGACAGTTATAAATAGGAACCAGTTTGAAAGCACTTAAAAATCCAATCACCCCACCAAAGAGCCTTTGGCAATGTTTGGAGTTATTTCGGGAGGAGCTACTTGTAAGTAGCAGGTGGAGGCTGTGAGTACTGTGAAACATCCCAGAAAACACAGCCCAGTCGCCGCCACCGCCACCACCACGCATTCAGCACCAACGAAAAGAGCGGCTGTGTCCGCATCTTCCATTTGTTGGAACTGACTTTGTCACCTACCAAAACAGCAACCTTCAGACTTGGATTCCCACTTGACCTTCTCACTATGTCCTAAAACTCTAATTTCTCATTATTAGTAAGCGCTTGAAGAATCTGTTAGAAACCTATGCATACAATTGACATATGTATTGATAATAATGGGAGTTGTATGAGCTCCCAATATTATGTATATACATACATGCACACACACACACACACACACATATATATATATGAAACCTATGATTGAGATGAACCATTTAGAAAATGGAACAACTAATACCCTGTCTCAAATTTTAGCGTCATGCATCTAGGAGAAAACAAAACAAAAACAAACCTCAGTCTAAATTTTTATCTCTTTTGGAAATGTATTTTATGTTTTATATAATCAATAAAAGATCAACATTCATTTCATCTGCCACTCTAACAGAGGGATCTGAATAAACTACTTTGAAAAGGATAATTCTGTAATTTAAAAATAACTGGAAGTATCTACATTGACCCCTTTCTGGTCACTCCGAGGCCCGGTAAGATAGTGCTTATAAGTAGGGTTGCCAACTGTTTGAAATCCCGAATCACTCCATGGAAGAGAGATGGGGAAGTCTACTTCAGTAAAGAGTTTCAGTCAAGGAAACCCACAGGGCCAGTTCTTTCCAGGGCTTTAGAAATCATGCAGGGAGTTTAGGTTGGGTTGGATGTTTCATTGCATATGGAAAGGCTAGTGATGTATGTACCTTATCTTTCCCAGACTCAGTCTCTTCTTTTTCAGCAGCCAACATGTGACAGGAGCTTCTGGAAGGGCCAGGGAGTCCTGAGAATGTTCACTGCAAAAAAAGGACCAGCACTTATTTTTCAATATTTCCCTCTCTCCAGAAAACATATCATAATGACATCTGTGGACCCTGTCCCCAAAGCTGTTGTGCAACAAAGGGCTTGGGCATTGTCTACTTTGAACTTAATACAGAAATACTATGGTGTACACAGCTCCCTGCTGTGGGGTTAAGTTCATCAGAAAACTGAAACGTTGAGCAATTGAGTCTGTTGAATTATTTTGTTGGAAAATTACTAGTTAAATGTTGCCCTAAGCTTTAAAATAGACAATCAAAGTTACAAGTAATAATCTAACATTTCTGCATCCATGTACTGAGATTTTTTGAGCAAAAGAGGGAGATTGAGTTTTCGTTGGACTATTTGTTTAACTTTACAACTTTTATTATCTTGATAATTGATATTTTTGGATTCCATTTATCTTCTTTCAATGCATTGTCACCATAAGTAATTAGGTACTGCTGTCATAATCATACTTTATTATTAGTTTTCATACTACAAAATTATAATTAACTTTATTCACCTGAGACTTGTGCAGAGTACCTTAGAGAAAAATTTAGGTTACATTGCACATTCTACTCAACAACTCTTCCACCCATTTTTTTTACCTGTAGAGAAATGATATTGTTTCTACCTTTCCCTCTCATTAAGTTTTGGAATGCATACAAATTTTATGTATTGGTTTTCTTAGTAAACATATGATTACAAATTAAAATAGGTAATTTATTTCCTGAGTAAGTTTTGAGAAAAAATGTATTGTTTAAATATTTCTAATTGCACAAGGCATTGCTACGACATTTAAATACATCACTTACTGTCTGTAGAAGCACTTAACCTTAGAGTAATCACTGCTATAGAAAAGAAAAGCAATTATTAAGACTTGAAGAATAAAGGCAGAAAAATATCTAAAAGGCATGTTTAAAGAAGGCCCTACTCACATACCTTTCTTGATCATATAAGTAGATTCACTGCTTTCTATTCATTGTAAATATTTCAGATCTTATTTCTTAGTAGAATTTCTGAAAGACTCTAATTCCCTTGTGCCGTCTTGGAAAGGAGAGGCAGACTAGAGTTATTCTTTGCTGTCAAATCCACAGGTTGTTTCTAGTGTGATCTTTTCAGCATTTCATCCTTCCACGGCATTAGGAAAAGACTGAGGAGTTTTGCCAAGGCTGGTGTAGGATAAGCTTTAAGAAGTCTATTCAAAGGCCAGGACTCCAGAGAAAATTCCCAGAGAACCTATAATGATTCCCATGTGTAGATAAAGCTATGTTCCCAGGGAAACTCCACCCAGAAAAGGCAGTGGCCCAGAGGTACCAGTTCCTGGGATGTGAACTATGAAACTTCAAAAATTTCAGATTTCCAGGACACTTGTGCCATAAATAAGTGTCATGATTTGAATGATATCTTGTGAACAATCAACACATATCTAAAATTTCTATTTTATTCATAATGGTTTCTTCTGCTCATCCCCAGAAAACAAAAACAGAAGATGCCTCTCATTTTGGAAAATTGCAATAGCAAAGCACCTTAAAATGTTATTGCAGCATGCTCTTTAAACAGTCGCTACAATTGCAAAGTAGAGATAATCATTTTGTGCACACACTGTGTTCGGTAGACTGTCACCTACTGAATAGGCATGTTCAGGATAAACTCCAGACTCCCCAGCTCATAGCCGCCCTGTAGGACAGAGCAAACTGTTGCCTGTGGGCTTCTGAGCCTGTCTTTTTAAAATTTTTTTTAATTTAATTTAATTTTTCCTTTAGAGCTGCAGGTGAATTCGAACTATTACCCTTGAGGTTAGCAGCACAACACATACCCTCTACATCTCCAGGGCTACTATGTTCAGATACTGCACAAAAGTGTTTCTCATTTAATAAGCAGAGCATCTCCAAATACAACCCGAATTCCGAGAGGGGCAAAGAACAGGTTAATCATGGATGATAAATGTTAAATTTCAAATTGCATTTATTTTCGCAATTTTACCCTACAACATATTCAAAGTAAGTCACAGTTATTTAGACATTAAAAAGATGTGGATTTGAATCCAAACTCGCCTACGTGCAATCCATCTTAGAAATCGGGCTGTGATGTATCATGTAAAAAGAGAAGGTCATCGGATTAATAGCATTATAGACTGCTGTTTTAGGATGATAAAGCTTTATACATAAGCTCAATATCTGAGAACTTAGAACAAAAGCAATCTGGTGGGGAAAAGAGAACAAGAGGAGAGCAGAAGCAGCCCTCTTCCCTTCTGGTCAGGCCTCACTGCGTCTCTTAGGTATTCTTACAGACCTCAAAGGGTACACAGAGAAGTTTCAAACACAGAGAACTGGAATATCTCCAAAAATTTTATATTGTTGATGCTACCACAATATTCCGATTTATTCATATACACCCCTCCCCCCAAGATCTTATGTTGTACTATAAAATTCTTGTAGAAATCAAACCTGCCTCCCAGGGGGTTATGAAGCAGGAATTACTAGCACTTTAAAATGATTCTCATAGAGTCATATTGATCTAACTAGGGTTATCTAGGACCATCCTTGTCCTTTGGCCCAGAAGAAGCAGGCTAAAATTGTTATCTTTTCCATATAAAAGTAAAGATGATGAAGTTTGCAGTGATTAAGTCTGAGTTTTAATATCAAGGTTCAAATTAAATTAGACTCAATTTTTCCACCTACTTATGGTTTTTCTGTGACTCGGCTCTCTCTGAAATGGGTACACTACACCGTTTATTTATAATTATTATTGAGCTAGTGAACTATATTGAGAAAGAAAGTGAAATAATAAAGTCTTTGACTTGATAACTGTGTTTTATGAAAGTTTAACTGTAGCTTAACAGTAAACTCATCCTATGCTAAAGTATTTTTAAAATGTCAAATGTGCACATTTTACCTAAATAGGGACAATTTTTAATAAAACATTTAGAGTATATATAAAACATTAGACTAGTAAATAAATGAAAAGGCAGTTACAAGGTAAAGCAATGTTACATGGAAGTCTTAGCCATATACTGGACAATGGACTATAACTAGAGAATTGTAATGGAATGTATCCCTTGGAAAAGTAAATCTCACATACACACACACACACACACAGCCACAAACTTATGTAAAAAATAAGGGCAGCAACTATCGCTTCTGAGGCAGATTCCAGATATTTGAGTACACTCTGTCCAAGTACCTCTCCAATTGTTAGGATACTTCCTCTAAGCTAACTCATTATCTGATGGTTATTTATTTAATTATGGCTTGAGTTTAATAACTTTTTCCCAATGATTTTACTGGGGACACTTGAGGGTTTAATAACTTTTGGTGATTGAAAAATATTGTCACATATATTTTTCTTTCATGGTTCATTGCTATATTTGTGTCTTTACACAAAATAAGTCTTAAAATATTTAATTTGGGTTATCATGTGAACCAATATTTAAATAAAATGTTTTCTTTTGGAGCCAAAAGATATTATTGATTTGGAACCATAGAAAAGGACAAAACAATATGGTAAATCTTTAAAAAATTTTATGTTAAGTACATAGTTCTGGAGACAGTATGAAATTTATTCTAGATAATTTATGCCACTTATGATTATTTATGAAATTCCCTACTGTGACTATTAAGCCTTTCACTTAATTTTCCAGAATAGTTCATCATTTAATGTAAGTAGCATCATGTAAGAAAATAATTACTGTTAGTTGTTAAAACCTTAAATATCCCAAATAGCCGTCTTAAAAGCCTCAGAACATTAACATTGGTTTATCTACATTCTGCTACCAAATGCTTTACTAGTTCAAACTAAATGATTGCATTCAAGATCTATATGTAGAATGAACCTAATCTACCATCCCTAGGAACAACAGTATCCTTATCAGTTAAAAACATTTTAATATAAGCATATAAAAATTATATATTGCATTAACCATATGGGCAAAGTCAGCCTAACCCAAAAGTATGCATTTCAGAATAAAATTAAATCAGCTAATGATTCTGTAAAGCAATAGGTAGTTAGCATTTAATATTAGAAAACATATTGACATAAGTGGGTCTGATCACCTATAACAACTAAATTTCACTGTATTGATGTTTATTTATAATTACCTTCAATTATACTGCAAATTCAAAATCCTAAACAAATAGTTTAAGCATATAATAAAAAAGTTTTATAATAACCCAAATTGGATTGCATGTTCTTTCAAATATCAACAAATAAATGTTTACAGACAAACATAAGAATGCAATCATTAAGAAGTGGAATGTCCTTGGCCACTGGACCAAGTTTTAGTACTTCATCTAGGAAGATTGAAAACTTGGTAAAGAGCACAAACTTATTTTTAAATAAAGTTTACTGATATTTAAAAAAATAATAGTTGTGCTTGTGCTATGAATTTCTTAAAATATCTACATAGTAGTGTCATCTGTTATCATTTGTGAAATATAAAACTCCTTGCTCTTTTTGTGTTAAGCACATCTTGACTTACCTTTAAAAGGGACAAGATGGGTCTTTTAATCAAGTGCTCCAAAATGTGAGCAGAAATTCTCTGTAGGACTAAATTATATCCTGAAGAAAAAGCTTACAGTGCAATGCAATGCTCATTACAAAAAACTGTATGAGAGTTCAAATATTCTTTAAAAAAAACTTTAACATCACATCCCAGTATGTAATCTGTTGCCCAAGAAAGAAGGAAAAAGAAAAGAAAAGAAAAAGAAAGAAAGAAACCCATACATACCATGCTACTGGTAAAACTCAGAAGAGGCTGTTTTTATGATCTGGTAAAGACCCATTGCCTGTGTCTGAATATGTCAGCAGCAGCACTGTGTGTGTGTGTGTGTGTGTGTGTGTGTGTGTGTGTGTGTGTGTGTGTGGTCATTTCCCAATCTAAGTCAGAGGTCAGAGAGACAAAGGGAACTGACTTACTCTGCTGGCCCTAATGTAATCAAGTTTGTTCACAAGCATTATTCCAGATGCTGCACTTGGAGTGTGGGTAGAAAGGGTAAACAGGGAAGAAGAGTCTTTTAATGCTATTTTTTTAGATTACAAAACTCTTCTCATAGAGTTTAAATATCTCTTTTTCTATGCAGTATCAATCCCAAGTGTTTTAGGACGAATCATTTTGAAAACAGTTGGAGACCCTGTCAATCAACAAGAATGTCCAGAAGATTTAAAGAGGAAATAGACTATTGTTCTAGTTGGAGAGCTTTCACTGTTTATTATTGCATGTTAGTTTTATAAAAATTTCGTGAGCTTAGAAAAATTACTGTATAAAAAAGCACTGCAAATTCCTCTAAACTTCTTCAGCTAAAATATAACCACTAAGTGATATATAAAGAGTGACTGTTTAACATGACCAATATTTAATGTAAAGAAAGCATACTCTTAAGTCACTTAAAAAATCATCATTTCTAAGTCTACAGAAAATAGGAGGTCTGGAGCTTTGGGGGACTAAAACCCCTCAATGTGAAAGACCCCATTCTTACAAAGAAATTCACAGATACACACCGGTAAAATTTTCATAAGCCTAAACTCATTGCTCAGGTCAGTTGAATAAATGTGTCTTTTTTAACCTTGAAGTGAAGCAACCTAACAACAATGGTGTAGAAATATATTTAGTTCATTAGATCATTTTAAATAGCTCTTAAGCATTGGCCTGCTTATGCTGTCTCTTCCAGGCCTGTGGGACAGACAACAGATCCTTTCATTAGAAAACAGAGCAATACTACTGGAAAAGAGCTCACAGAACTCCTTTTACCCCTGGTTTTTTCTTTCTAGACTTTTTGTGCGGACACATTTACTCTAAAATTAATGATAAGTCATAAAATGCGTTAGGTACATTGGAAGATTTCCCTCCAATTTAAAGACCACTGTATAATTATATTTCTGTGTTATTTAACACCAAAATAGGTTTGTTGAGCTCTTACTATGATTTATGCTTTTCCTTTTAAAAGAATTCTTTCCAAAAATTTCAAGTAATTAAAAAAGTGATTCTCTTATAACTGTGACTTCTTAATTTTGGGTGGCATCTCTAAAATTGTACAGATGGTCATTTAACTCTTATCTTGACTCAGAGTTTCCTCTTTGTTTTAATTAAACTGCTTTTATATAAATATATTCTCATCAGCCTAACACACACACACACACACACACACACACACACACACACCAATATGACATTCAGAAAGAGCTTACCAACAGGAAACTTCAGTTATGATCTACTTTAAAGCAAACACAATAAACATATACACAATTTAATTACAATGACAGTAATAATGCTAAGAGAAATGTATTTCAGAAATAAATACAAGAAAAATGAGTTATTAAGTCCACACAAAACTTACTTGAATCACTTTTTAATCAGTAGCCTATTGCCATTGAAATGCTCTGACTCTGCCTGAAGAAGAAAATGTCACACACTCTCAGGAGCAGCCAAAGAATCAAATTTACATTCCCGGGGGCAGCTGCTAAGTGTTCAATGCCATACACAACCGTTCCTGAGTAGCTCAGCACACATGATCCAGGAAGCACATGGCTAAGTGAAATCTTCAACAGTGTGTTTGGCTTTGGGGTGAAGTACACATCTTGACAATAAGGAAATAAGATGCTGCAACCATTTCAGAGCAACATCAAGTTTTTAATTTTTAGAAAGAGTGCCTCTCTATGGTATTCGAAGGGTCTTATTTTATGGGATTACTTACCTTGCTTTACACCCATCCACAATCACACTGGATAACTTAATTGGAATTATAGGCAGATGCTTTTAGTATACTTGTGTCAGGGAACATTGAAATTTTTGTTTCAGACAAGTATGAGTTTGAATTCTGGTGATAACAGGCACTGTTTACTCAGGCTGAGGATAAAGAGATACATTGCTTCCTTATTTTCTTAATCAAAATGGAAAAATTATCTAAATTAAAAAAGAAAAAGCAACATGTGGGTGTTGATAAGGAGTAGAAATCCCTCGGTGATTCAAAAGTTCACATGTTTCAGACTTACCCCAAATAGTAGAGGTTCAAGTCTACCCACAGGTGGCGGAGAAGAATCTGAGGAATACCTGCTTCCGAAAACCATCAAGTTAAAGCCATTTGGAGCACGTGTACTCTGGAGCAAGGGGGATGCTGTGAATTGGAGTGGAACATCGCCACAATTGCTAAAGGGCTAAATGACGTGAGATGCATCTCATTCCTAATTTAACATTCGACAATTACTAGGTACTCATTCCCGGTTCTCCTTCCCCATGGGACTCCCTTCTGCGAGGCCTGATCCTTTTTCTCCCTTCTCTACTTTGCTTGCTGCTGGTCACTTCTCAGCCCCAAGTATGTTCTCCATTCCTCTTCGGTTTTGGCCTTGACCTTGCACCTGCTGGAGCAGATTGTGCATAAAGAGAGAAGGGGGCACTTGTCTGTTCAACTTATGGCTACATCTCTGGAGCATAGAACAGGTTCATAATTGATACTCACAAATTTATGCTTTGATTGCAACCAGAATCATATATGAAAGAAATGTGAACAAATGGAAGTCAAGGATCAAAATTTTGCTTATTCATGTCACAAATATACAAAAGGGTTGAACAATGTTCAGAATATCAGCTTCGTATGTGAGTGATCCAGAAGGGTAGCTGGTCACAAGCCCCAGATTCTCAGGGGAAGACAGATGAGAATATGCACATCAACCAAGGTTTATAGCCATCTGAGGCATGTAAAACCATCCATGTGTCTAGAGGGTTGATATGAATCAGAAAAGACCAATCGGTCATTGGGCCCAGAGTGTTGTCAGGCAGAAGGCTGACAGTATAAAGGATTTGTACAGGGTCTTCCAAAAGCAGACATTTAACAAATAGCTATGATTATTTTTGGTTATCAAACAAATTTTCACTTTCAATAACTTACAAAAGTAAATTAAAAAAAATATCAAGCTACAGAAGAGGAAAAGTGAGAAGCCATTTTTAAACCTCGATTGTATTTCTCAGGTGTTACCAATGTTAGATATTCTTGGCCTCACAATTATTTGATACATTTTAACTGATGTTTATGTGTATAAGACGATTCATATTGTGGCTGTTAGATGCCATCAAGTTGACGCTGGCTCATAGTGACTTGTATTCTTAACAGGGCAAAGTCACGGTTGCATGTGGTGCCATCCTCACAACTTTTGTCCTGCTTGAGTTCAAAGTTGCACTCATTCGGTCAGTTTGGCTTACTGGGGTCTTCATTATTTTCCTTGACCCTGCATTTGCCCTTCCTTCTCAGAATTGAGGACTTCTGGTACCTTGGCCAAAGCATAAGATAGAAATTGTAACCATTCTTGCTCCTAAGTAATTTTCGGCCTATATGTCCTCCACAAGGACTTTGTTCATTCTTCGTAGTTAATGGCGCGTTCATTACCCTTCACCAGCACCATTGTTCAAATGCATTGATTTCTTCTTCAGTGTCCCTTACTCATGGCTCACCAGAGGTCTTGATCATATGTTTCCTCCTGAAATGGTTAATATCATCCAATTCATTTTTGTACAATAACCCTATAGTCTTCCATTTTCTGATATTTCCCACACATTTCAATGATTTTCCTATAGAAGCCTTCTGAACTTAAACACAAGGCATCATTTTTACTTCAGTATCAACATCACGTATACAAAGGGTGAATCATATTTCTTATAACTTGCCCCTTCATATTAAGTGGCTGAGGATTATTTTCATATCATGTATAAAGCTATTTTCTCGATTACTCCTAAACAGTGTATTAGAAATGAACTATTTTCTCTTAAAAAGCTAGTTAGCTGTCTAACAGAAATTGGATTGTTTCTAGCTCTTTGATCTATTATCTGTTTCTAGGATCCCAGTCAGCAGCAGGAAGTGGGATGAAAGTGTTTTGGGTTGTTTGTTTGTTGTTTTATAGAGTGAGTGTTGCAAATCGCTGTTTATGAATGCTGGAAAAAGTGTATTTGAGGGCTTGTCACTTGCACTAAGCTTCATAGTTTTTAATAAAAGCACTTGAAATATTTTTAAATATTTAATTAAGAGTAAAGCCAGATATTTTGTTAATTTATTAAAATGTATATTTATACATTTATGATAATACCCTTGTATATCATTTAATCCTTGTAAGTTTTCTTGCTTATTAATGGTAAGAAAATAATTGATCTTCCAATATTTGTCTGACTTTTTCTAAATTTATTGAGTCTTTTAATTTTATTTTTAGAAGAAGAAATCTTCTAATTTTATGTGATAAATTCTCACAGATAATTCATTTTAAGTATCTTATCAAGTTTTTTTTGGTGGGGCATCACTGCCCTCTGGTAAGTGGGAGGCCCAGCCTTGTTCCTGGAGAGCTGCTGCTGGATTTGAACTGCCAGTCCAGTGAGCCGCAGTCCTGCACTCAACCTCTAAGCCACTGGGCTCAGCCCCACTTTGTCAGTTTTTAAAATACCTTCTCCATTTTAAAAATAAGAAAATAACATCCAGGCTTTATTTGAATATTGTTCTGGCATTAGAAATTATATTTCCACAGTACTTACAAATTCCAAATGATTCATGGGACTTAAGACTATTACTTGAAAGAGGAAGCACACAATATGTTGAGTAACACATATTGCACCATATGTATGAAGCAGATGATAGATGAACTCTAGGAGTCCTCAAGCAGTTTCTGATGACTCAAGCACTGGTCATAATTTTAGTTCTAAAATACTCATTGCCCTTGAGCCTACTCCAATGTAGAACATCCTCAAGGAGAGCATCCCAGGATGTCAATGTCACGGAGAGTCATCCCTCTGCCCACTGCTTCTGCCCCGTCATCGAGTCCATGGGGTCGACAAATATCCAAAAGTCCTCATGTTGACACATATCCAAATAGTCCTGGACTTTTGCTTCTCTCTCGAAGGATGGCTTTAAAATGAGGACAATAGAAGACTTTTGTTACGGGATTACAAAATGTGTTTACATTTGGATTGACTCTTAACTTGATCAAAATGATATTTGTTAAAATATCTAGCAGGGTGAGTTTTTTTTATTGATCTTGTTGAAGTTTTGTTTTGTTTACAGTTTGTTTACAGTTTGTTTTGTTTACAGTTTGTGGTAAAGTTCCATTATCCTTTAATTCCATTTTCCATGAAATTTTTGAAGCCCCCTTTTAGATGGAGATTATAATGAATATATAAAAGCCAGGATTATTTATATGTCATTCTGATAAGAGGTAAGAATTTTATTTTGTTTTGTTTAAAATATTGACAAGTCTTTTAAAAACAAAATTATGTGTTATCTATACCATTGGACATCTTTTACCTAAATTTAAGGAGTACACAAAATTTGACCAGTGGCTTCCTGCAATATTTAAACAAACATGCAAGCACTCACACCCCCACACCAGTATTATCTTCCAGACTGTAGAAGAATAATTAATTGGTGTGTCTTTTAAAACTGAAAATGAATGGCCCTAACAAGCATACTGTGAGTCAACAATTTATATAAAAACTACACACAACACAGGAAAACCATGCATCCCTGCTGCCTTGCCTTTTCGGCTCGGTCGGTTTGGGCATGGAGGTTATGTTCCTCTTCTCTGGGGCTCTGAACAACTGCTTAGCACAGATTCTACCTGTTTCACAGCTTCTGTGAAACGTTTTAAAGGAATATAATCCAGGTATCAACATCAAAATAAAAACACAAGATTATTGTCCACTTCAGTTTGCAATGGGCTTGCAGGAATGAACAACATTCTGTATGCTGAGAGACTTGCAGGTATGGTCTGGAATAATATTTCTCAAATTAAGCTCTTGACAGAACCATAAATATAGTCATTAGATTTTCAACATACATAGGACTCAAAGTGTAAACATTTTACCCTATTGTTTTTTAGTTTGAACAAAGTCTAATGTAAGATGTCATAAAAACCAAAGCCATTATGTAGACACAATAAAATGTGCTAAAATTAAAAGGTATATCATGTAATAAAATTTCCAGTAATAAAATGTTTCATTAGAAATCACTCACATTGTTTTGTTTATATTTTATTTCCCTGCCTATATTCATGAAACCAAAAACTATAAGAGTTGGGGCAATTCCTACTCTGTAAGGAATAAAACTAATTTAAACTATGTTAAAAGTACTAAAACTCATAGTTTTCCTGCATGAGTCTTATTAAAAAGTTGATTTAGTGTTTGAATGCAAGAAATGATCAACTTGTTAGGAAAAGGATAAAGGATTCCTCATGAAATCTCCACATTTCACTTTCTTGTAATACAGAAACTGCATCCAACTGTTAAACTTTAACTAGCCCCTAAAATTCTGGCAGCAGCATTAATATCTTTTCACATTACGAGGTAATGACGATGTATTTAATAAAATACTTCCTATTCTATTGTGGTGAGATGGCAATAAAATGTTCAGTTTTCTATAGCAGGGAGGCTTAGGCAAGGCCTAACGTGATGCAATTGTCTATTATCCTCACGGTTCAATAAACAACCAAGTGTTCAGAACACACTCACTAATGACCCTCCTCTTTCATATTTCTGAGTGTAACTCTTTTATTTGGGGTTGTCAGGTAGGTAATCAAGTAGGCTACAGAAATGGCATTGTTGGGGAATGGCCTCTCAAACGATTCGTATGGCATTAAAGTAAGCACTAGCTCCCACAGCACAACTGGCGAGTCAATACACAAAGGTGAATGGAATGTGGACACTGTCTAAGCACATGATAGTGTAGCCTACAACCACTTTGTTAGCATTCCAGTGCTTTCCAGGCAGAGGGAATATGCTGAGAATATCATTATTTCCCCAAACCATATGTACAAGGCTGGGGCAGCATCCTTCATGTTTCCAAAGACTAAATAAAAGCTTTTTCTGGACAGGTTCCAAGACAATTGCTTGGCCTGTTTTTCCTCTCATTTTCAGCAACTCCTCAGGGAAAATTGGGCAATCACAGTAAGCTGGAGGAGTGAGGACTGCAGAAAGCAGACTTTTCTCCTTTGAGTTGAAAAAAAAGTTCCTAAAATTGGTAAACTGCTCCATTTCCATATCATTCAATATTTGAAAATCATAAATTTTACCAATCAGAAAGAACCAAGTTCCAAAAGTCCAGTTGTCCTTTCTAATAAGCAAATAATATAAACTCTCTTTCAAAAGCGTGTCTTGTACTTGCTCTTCTTTCCTTCCTAGGTTACCCCACATGTATCAACTTTGGTTTACCTAGACTATTTCACATCCTTTTTTCCTCTTTCTTTCTAATAGCCTTTCACGATGATACACAGCATACTAAGTGGATTTGCATCGGTTAAATCTCGGTAGGAATTGATACTCCAGTGATAGTCTCTTTCCACCCGATTCCCCGGGGTGTGAGAAGGAGGTGGTGTGTGGCTGGACAGCTGGGGACCATCTTGCCACCTCATGGAAAATCAATGTGGAGCCATGAAAACCCTTGTGTAGAAAGAGCTGAAAGAGACCAGAACTTCAATACTTTGAACCTACTGTGCTCAAAGAAGGTTAACTCTGGATTTTTTTCAATTATGCAAGCCAACGTATCTTTGTACGATTTACCTAGTTTGAGAAGAAACGGTCCAAACTGACACCTTGAGATTCTTCTATGTATAATGGTTTCTTTAGCTCAAGTGTTCTTTCAACATATATCTCAACTAACCAAAAAGTCTAGCTCAATGAGTGTAATTAATGTATATGCTGCACACACAGAGATATCTATATTATGATTATCCTATGTAGCTGTTAGGATAGCCTACAGTACACATGGAATCTCATGTGATTTTATTCACCTATACACTTCCAGAACTCTTTAGATATCTAGCCATAGAATGTATTTCAACAAAATTTCAGTCCATTATTTACTTGTTCATGCATAATTTTAAGGGAGTAAATCACAAAGAAATTCTCCATAACTTATATATCAAACCTAAATGTTTTTATAAACTAGAGTGTGATACTTTGTTAACATTCCTTTGTGCCAGTTAGTTGATGTGCTCTGGTTTGCTCATTCATTTTGTTAAAAAGTCCGTTGATGTTTAGTCTCACTACACAATGCACTTCTGCTGAGGGAGTCAGTGTGACCTCATCACTGACGCTTTTAAAAAAAAGTGGCCTTTTCTTCAGAATGCACCTCACTCAGGAAATAGGTCTTAAATTTTGCACTCAACTTGCTTCCCTCTGTGAGATGAGATGCACATTATTGTTAAAAAGGACATAGCCTAGCTGAACTGATGAGTACGAGGGCGAATAAAAAGTGATCATTACAGAATTCTTAGGAAATGAAATCAGTGCAAAGAAATTTTAAATATTACCAAATATATCACTGTCTCATAAAACCCTGAGCCAGACTGATTCTTTTACTCTCCAGAGGACTTTTCATAGATGAACTCTTAAATATCAAAACAAAATGCATAAATGCCAAAACCCAAGAGAAAAAGGAAAATAAATAGAACCTGTAGTAGTTTCATCTCAAGAGACACTGCCGGCTCTACTGTGGCTATAGACTACCAGAGCACACAGAGGTTAGAACCCACAAGAGAATGAGTCTGACATCTACACATGGACACTTCTATAGGAGGTTCCAGTTTATATGTAACATGTATGTGTAGAAATACAGATTAGGCTGTAAAAGTCAGATGACATCCCTAAATGTCAGAAAGAGCAAAATAGTAAAGTTTTAAAAATGTGAGATAGAGTGTAATATTTCAAACTAAAAGTAAGAGCAGTATCCCCAATGTAGTCTATGTTTGCCTCCAACAAGAAGTGCTTTATGACAAAATTAATTTTTAGTACATTTATGTATCAGATAATAGATTATTTATGGCATATATATTTTAATGAGAAATAATAGAGTAACCAATCTCTTACATGAAAATGATCTGAAAACAGATTACAAATGTAATGATTTATAATTATTACAAATGTAAAATGGATGATGTACTCATTATATAGATGGCCTTATACACTAATTAGGCAGAACTATTGCAATAAAAAATTTTAGGAACCTCTTTGATTCACATATAGATAATATAGTGAACAAGTGTCATTTTCTCGACCT
Source organism: Nesogale talazaci (assembly GCA_004026705.1). Taxonomy (NCBI): domain Eukaryota; kingdom Metazoa; phylum Chordata; class Mammalia; order Afrosoricida; family Tenrecidae; genus Nesogale; species Nesogale talazaci. Next base: position 33,836 of record PVJH01016332.1, read on the forward strand.
TTTAATTTTTGCAAATCATAAGTGGATTATATCCAATAGATAAAATACATTTGAAATAACTAAAAATACTTGGACAAATAAACTTAATTTTCATGCAATTGCCACTTATTATATACGATAATTTATTATTTTAAAAATTTAGAAATTACAATGTTACTTAACTAAGTTATAAATAGTAAAAAATAACCAGTATGATAGAAGAGAAAATCTGAATCTTACCAGCAAAATATGGAGATAGGGCACAATGCCAGCTACTTAAGTTTTGCTCTCTGATAAATTGGGTTGCCATAGCAAGCCCATAGTCACTGAGTTTCTAAGCAACCCGAGACTCCACAGACTGCAGATACTAAGGAATCCACTAATCTTTCATCATCCACAAGGAAGAAGCATATAAACTTGTGGTTCCAAATACAACAAAGAATTTGCTAAATTACCCAATTGACCAGTGACCCTTATAAAATAACTGTGGTCTTGATTTTACTTTATCAATTAATGATGTTTGATTTGGGAAAATTATTTTATTACTAAAAATGCCAAGTGGATGAAATTAGGTACAGAAATTTTGCAATAGCTATTACTTATGCTTAAGTAATATGTCATTAATTGTAGGTAAGTAATTGGGATTTTGCATTGAAATATTTAATTATGGTTAGTGTCAGGAAACAAATCTATTCTTACTAACCCCCCCCCAATAGAATTTTACCTATTTGACATTTGAAAAAGACAAAGAATCACATATTAAATTCATACTAGCATTCTTTGCCCCTGTCTCTATTAAAACATCTTTGGTTCACTGTCTTCATATAATGCTCCCTGAGGCAAACTACTGCCCTAGCACTCTGATTTCGTCTACAGAGACTCTCTTTACAGTTGTTCAAAGTAATACAAAGTAATCAAAGGTTTATTCCCACAAAACATTGTATCATAAGGAAAGCAGAGCTAAAATGCCATTCATTAAAATTCTTACATGTGACCAGTAATCTGTGCCTATGTTTGCAATCTGTAAAATCTAATTTAGTTTAGGAATTCTCAGTTTACATGTTTTTTACATACCTGCCATTATGATACTAGGTAGTTAATGTTTACCTTGAAAAACAGCTGAGGAATAATTTCAAGTCAAAAGCTAGATTTAATTTAATAGTTAATTTTTTTCTTCTTATTTCTTACATTCAGTTGGCTATGTCTTTCAAAAATTCAGCAGCCAAGATACACAGTGCACTTCTCTAACCAGAATGTAATATAAAGTTACAACTATCCCACCTCTCATGCAAAGCACAGCAGCCAACTGTTGGCTAAAGGCCTTCCAGGAATGCCAGAACAAAGGCTACTTGTCACCCCGGACCATATCTTCAGACTAGAAGTGGATGGAGATAGATTCTTCCCCATTTCTCCAAGGTTAACAATCCAACCACTCTCAATACATTATATATCCATATGCATCCTTACAATCTCAGCATTAGAAACTCTAAATCTTCCATATTTATCACAATTGTGCATTTATATGAAAAAGTACATCTATACCTCACTATTACCCCTGCAACATATCTATTCTTTAGAACAAACTGTAGCTGCTAATACATTTGCTCTTTTAGTATGGTGCTCCATTTAAACAGCCTATTGATATATGGTTCTAGAAGGTTTGAATAATTTCAACATTCCCTTTCTTCTTTTTAATGCTCTATACTAATTTATGTACTATTGCTATTATTTGCTGAGAAGATCCTGGTAACATGACCAAATCAGAAAAGCGTCTTTCATTTTCCTTTAGATAGCAACTACTTACCCAAAAACTTGGGATTGGGTTATCCCATATTCCCTACATCTTGAGAGATAAGAGAAATGGACTACCATTTAAATGAAAAGAGAGCAAGGTAAAATTCAAACCACAGTAAGAAAATTCTGTACTGCAGGCAAGCCAAGTCCTATACCAGTAAGCAAGATAACTAACTTCACAGGCATCCCAGAGGCTAATTACCAGTTAGAAGTCCGATGAAAGAGGGCAAGGCCACGACTCTTAATGAACTTCCCAAATGCTGTTTGGAAGACTGTGGAGTTAAAATGGATGCCTCTGGAGCTATTTGTCCCAAGTGCTGGGTCAAAGCACAGCTGTACATCAGTTAATTCCACCTCCAAGTATCCAAGGACTGTGGAATTTCAATGGACACTTCAGTGAGGCAGTAAGAGTCCAAAGTAAACCTCGTAGCTTGTGTTTACCAACTTCCCCAGCTTGAAAATGAGCTGTTTTCACCCTGGTTCTCCACTTAAAAAAATAAAACAATTACTCTGTGACGTTTAAAAGAACACAGAAGCAGCTCCCTCTCCAGGGATATCCCTACTTACTCTCTCAAAGCAATTCCCCAGACACTTTTCATCCTGTGCCTTTCTTATAGGATTTCGTTGTTCTAGATCCATGGAACTGCACGGACTTTGGGATAAGAAGCACTATAACAATACATGTCTCTGGTGGCAGCACTGGTTGAGGGCAGATGGACAGTAGAAAACATTTCTACCCTATGTGAGAGGTCTAAGTGGGTTGACTCTGAGTTAGGATAGATTTGAATTCAGGGATTGGCAAATAGCAGTTGGTGAACCATCAAGGATTTTTTGGGTCCTGAATTAAAATTTAAAATCAAAATAAAGCTATCATCTTTTCATTTCAATAATATTATTCAGATAATGGTGAATTCATTTGTTTGTAAAAATATACTTATGGTTCTCAAATAATTTTTAAACCATTGTGAGGGACATGGTTGGTTCTTCTGTCTCTACTGCTGTATGACCCCTGGTGATGGATTAATAGTGATTTTTATGTTTGTTTGTTTTTTTTACTATTAATACACAGGGCTTTCCAAAAGTTTATGGAAAATGAACTTAAGGGTAATGGATAATTTTTATGATCTTTAAAATTCTCCCTATATATAGAAAACACAAAAGGACCAAAAAATTAAAATTAAATATCTCAGAAAATGTATGTAAAGCTTTTTGGGGTATATGATATGATAAACAACAGAAAAATGTAATTTTTCCTTAATTATTTTAAGTAAACAATTCCCTGGAAAATAATGTTTTTGACTTACACTCATGTATATATGTATATTCAATTTATATTTGTGAGTATTTGTTCTCTATATATTCAATAAAATAGAATTAATCAATCTTAACTAATTATACATTTACACTTAATCAATATTAATTATGTGGCTACTAGGTTCTCAAAATGGCAAAACAAGGAAAAAAGAAAACAAAAGCATTCATTTTGTGAGGCTATTTGAAAAGTACTTTAAAAATTTGATATAAATTTTAAGCTATATCAAGTGTTAAGCACTTCAAGCCTTCCTGCCAGAAGGTGGCAGTTAACTGAGTTGAGAAACTTGTTCCTGATCCAGCAACCTAGGACTTAATTAAAGCCCGTGATCTAAGGCATTCACACACTTCACATCATAAAAGCAACAATAAGGCTTTCACTGGTGAAATTAGTAGTATAGCATATTTATGATTTGGCTAAAAACATTCTCTTTTTTTTGGTTTAATTATTTCTTTCCTTTTTAAATCTTGTTTTGGGGAACTCATACAACTCTTACCACAATCCATACATGCATCCATTGTATGTAAAGCACATTTGTACCTTTCTTGCCATAATGCTTTTCAAAACATTTTCTTTCTACTTAAGCCCTTGGTATTAGCTCCTCCTTTTCCCACTCCTTCCATGTTCCCCCCTTCCTCATGAGCCCTTAATAATTGATAAATTATTATTATTTTGTCATATCTTACATTCTTCAATGTCTCCCTTGGCCCACTTCCCTATTGTCCATACCCCAAGGAGGAGTTTATAATTGGTTGCCCCTTTCTACCCCACCTTCCCTCCACTCTCCCAGTATTGCTACTTTCATCCTTTGGTCCTGAAAGGATCATCAGTCCTGGATTCCCCATGCTTCCAGTTCCTATCTGTACCAGTGTACATCCCCTGGTCTAGCCAGATTTGTAAGGCAGAATTGGGTTCATGATAGTGGGAAGGAGGGAGCATTTAAGACCTAGAGGAAAGTCGCATATTTCATTACACCGTACTCTGACTGGCTCATCTTTTCCCAGGACCCTTCTGTAAGAGGATGTCACTTCCCCTGCAAATGGACTTTGAGTCCCAATTTGTACTCCCCCTTCCTTTATAATGATATAATTTCTAGTTCTTTGATGCCTGCTCCCTTATCCCTTCCATGTCTCATGGTCACACAGGCTGGTGAGCTTCTTCCTTGTGGGCTTTGTTGCTTCTGAGCTAGATGACCACTTGTTTGCCTTCAAGCCTTTAAGACCCCAGATGCTATATCTTTTGATAGCCAGGTACATCAGCTTTCTTCACCACATTTGCTTGTGCACACATTTGTCTCCAGCAATCATATCAGGAAGGTGTGCATGCAATGATATGATTTTCGTTCTTTGATGACTGCTGATTCCATTGACCCCTTGTGGTTACACGGGCTGGTGCACTTCTTCTATGTGGGCTTTGTTGCTTCTGGGCGAGGTGGCTGTTTGCTTATTTTCAAGTGACTATATCTTTGATAGACAGGTACCATCAGCTTTCTTCACCACTTTTGTTTGTGCAAACATTTTTCACCAGCGATTGTGTCAGGAAAGTGATCATCAAGGAATGCCAATTTAATTGAACAAAGTGTTCTTCCATTGAGGAAATACTTGAGTGGAGGTCCAGTGACTATGGCCAGAAACATTCTTATGGATGTTTATCTTGGTAATAACAAGCTCAGTTACAGAAAGCACAGTTCAGAAATGATCAGTTTTTTTAGTGAATGATTTCAGAGCATGTCTAGTAGTCCAGCCGGGATTGAATGGTTCGAATGTTACAAGGGTGAATCCAATGAACTATTACTACAAGAAGTGTTGTGATACTAAAAGGAGAAGGTATGGAAACTTTGTGGAGCACATGGCATTGATGACCTGTTTGCTTGTTGATTAACTGCTTCAATCACCCCTAAAAAGGTCTTCCCTGAACCGCCCTAGGGAAAGATCTGTCTCTCTCCTGTACTGTTATCTGAGACCAGTGACATGGCCCAAGATGACCCAATGATAAATTCACCCAATTAGCTTATGTAGTTTAGAAATTTATCTCCCAAGAGCTGATATTCTACAGGCATAAATCTTACAGGAGACAATTCACACAGATGCATATGAAGACCACAGAGCCCTCTGGACTCTCAAGGTATCTACTTTTGGTCAGATATGAATAGCTGTGACTTTTTGCTCAAAGACCTTTCACCCACTATTATGTATGATACATTTCCCCTCTACTCACACCATCATGACCTCAGAAATCAGAAGATGAAGGATTGAGAAAGCAGCTGAACTGATACTGAAAGATAAAGAGGAAGTCTGCTGTCCAGAGGAAAAATCAGCCAGCATTGGAATGGAAGGGTAAAGGATATAAGAAGGAAACCATTACTATGCAGGAACAAAAGCAAGTATTTTCGAAAGAAAGTATCCATTATATATATTTAGCTCTACTACTAAGGCATAGTAATAATGTCAACATTCAACAGTATCAAAGGAGCTATCTTGACTGAGTGGGAAGTGGTATGATTATGGAGGTAGGAGTGGGTGACATCACATTGACATTAATTATAGTACTATTAAACTTAAATCCTCTTCTATATAAGGAAATAAAAATCAATTATAATACCATATTTCAAGATCTAAAGATCAAGGAATGAAACTATAAATATATTATCAAGACACAATTCAGTGTTTTCTTGAGAGGAGTAGTGTAGAATTCAGCTTTTTGCCCTGAAATATAATTTTTGTTTCAATTAAAACATTTATCTTTTAAAGTTCCATTTGATTTTAACTGAGTTTATATTTAATCCTTTACTTTTTTCCTACCTTATGACTTTTACCTTCCATGGCTCCTTGCCTACTTCATTTCTAAAGTATTTCCCTGAAAATCTGTCTTTTGGGGATATGACAGTGTTTTGTTCTTTTTTCCCCTTTCTTTATTGAAAAGATTGACATCATCAACTGTATGCATTTTGTACATTTTAGAGTGTCAATAAAAATCAGGTCACTCCGGGATGAGCCCCAGTGGCATAGTGGTTGTGCGCGGGACTGCGACCCACAGGGACGGAGGTTCAATTCCAGCAGCGAAGCTGGGCCTCTTATTCCCATCGCCGGAGAGCATCGCCGGAGACCAAAACAAATCAGGTTCCCCCCCCCTTCTGTCTACTTTTTATTATTATTTCCTGTTTCTCAGGAGAGAGTACCTCTCTTTGGAAGTGGCTAAATCCTTTGGTGCTGATTTTCTCCTTTCTGGCCACAGTAATCAGTGTTGGGCTTCAGCATTGCCAATGTTAAGTGATATATAAAACTCCCTTTCATGGGTCATATTTTACCAATCCATTGATGAATATCTAGAGCAAATACTAGAGTTTGTGAACCTGGGCCAAAGTCAAAAGAGATTTATTTCTTCACTTTTAGACAAATTAAAAATGTAGGAATATTAGTAACCAGTAAGCCAGATAGTGTATCAGCCAGTTTGCAGAAAGTTTTTTTTTCTCATTTACTAACTTCATAACTAAAAAGCTTCCAAAATATAGAAATTGGTGATAAAGTATAACACATTATTGAGAGGTAAATTATTTTCAGAATTTCAAAATACTAAGAAATCCAAATACATAAATGACAGCCTTCCAAAATGAATAGATTATCTGCATAACTATTGAGGATTCTAAATAAGTAACACATACTTTATGGGTAACACTCATGGAAAAATATGTTCTCTCTGTAACTAATTTTATAGAATACCCATGTCGAATATCTAGTTATAATAGAACTGCCCTATATTTTCACTGTGAGATTTTTTTTTCCATTGTCTTACACTTTCAGTCAGAATCTCAATGCATCCTCCAGTGCCTCTAAGCACTATCTGCTGAGAGGCCATGATTTTAGTTGATGGGCAGATGTGAAAGTCAGACGGACACAACTGGTATCAATACTCCAAAGCTAAAAAAGAAACAGTGATGGACCTCCCTGGAGATCTCCCTCTCCATCCTGGTTCTGCTCCTGACTATCATAGTGGTGACAATGATAGTGTTCTTTGCAATCTACGATGATGGCATTTCCAAGTCATCAGGTTTCACAAAATCAGAATGGTGTGCTTCCTCCATGTGGGCTTTGTTGCTTCTGAGCTAGATGGCTGCTTGTTTGCCTTCAAGTCTTTAGGACCACAAATGCTGTGTCTTTTGATAATGGCACCACTGACTTTCTTTACCACGTGTACTTATGCATACATCTGTCTTCAATGATTGTGTCAGGAAGCTGTTGGACTGATTGAGAACATGAATCCCATGGTCAACCCCTGTACAGATTTTTTCAAATACGCCTGTGGAGGCTCATTGAAATGCAACATCATTCTTGAGACCAGCTCCCGTTACAGCAACTTTGAGAGTTTAAGAGATGAACTGGAAGTTGTTTTGAAAGAACCTAAACCTGAAGTTATAGCAGCAATACAGAAAGCAAAAACCCTGTACAGGTCTTGCATAAATGAATCTGCTATTGACAACAGAGGTGGAAATCCTTTACTTTACCTGTTACCTCCAGTGGCCAGTTGCAACAGACACCTGGGGACAGACGTATGGTACTTCCTTGATGGCAGAGAAAATTTTTGCAAGACTGAATTAAAAATATGGGGAAAAAGAACTTATTAATTTCTTTTCTGAAACTGATGATGAGAACTCCAGAAGTCATATAATTCATTTTGACCAATCTTGAATTGGCCTCCCTTCCCAAGACTACTATGAATGCACTGGTATCTATGCAGAGACTTGGACAGCATACATGGATTTTATGATTGCTGTGGCTATACTGATTCATTAGGAAAGGAATCTGCCCATCAATCACAGTCAGATTTCTTTAGAAATGGAAACAGTTATGGTCCTGGAAAAGGAAATTGCCAATGCTACTGCTTAACCAGAAGACAGAAATGATTCAATGCTTCTTTATAATAAAATGACAATGGCCCAGATCCAAAATAACTTTTCATTAGAGATTGATGGAAAGCATTTCAGCTGGTCAAATTTCACAAATGAAATCATGTCAATAGTGAGTATTAATATTCCTTATGAAGAAATGATTGTTTATGCTTCAGAATATTTAACCAAACTTAAACTCATTCTTACCAAATAGTCTGCCAGAGGTCTTCCAAATTTAATATCCTGGTGGTTCACAATAGTTCTTGTGAGCAGCCTCAACTGAAACTACAAGGAGTCCAGAAACGCTTTTTGCAAGGTTCATGATATCCGAAACGGCAACCTGGAGACGCTGTGTAAACTATGTCAATGGGAACCTGGACAATGCGGTGGGCAGGCTTTATGTGAAAGCAGCCTTTACTGGGTTGAGTTAACACCTGGTTGAATACTTGATTAAACAGATCCATGAAATTTTTGTTCATACTTTAGAGGACTGCACTTGAATGGATGAAAAAACTGAAAAGAAAGGTGGAGTTAAGGCCATAGCAGTGAAAGGATTGGCTCTCCTGATGATCTTTCTTCAAATGATGATAAACTGAGTAAAGATTATCTTGAGGTAAACTATAAGGAACAGGAATATTTTGAGAACATAATTCAAAATTTGAAGCTTGGGCAAAGTAAACAACTACAGAAACTCTGAGAAAAGGTGGACAAAGATGGTGGATAAGTGGACTAGCTGTAGTCAATGCATTTTTTCAGGCACAAATCAGATAGCCTTTCCAGCTGGGATTCTGCAGCCTCCCCCCCTCACCTTCTTCAGTGTTCAGTAGCTGAACTCATTGAACTATGGAGGCATTGGCATGGTAATCAGATATACTATCACTCATGGCTTCAATGACAGTGGTAGAAATTTTAATAAAGATGGAGACCTTGTTGATTGGTGGGTCAACGATCTGCAGATAATTTTAAAAAGCAATTCCAGTGCATGGTTCAGCAGTATGGGAACTTTATATGGGATCTGGCAAGTGGAGAGAATCTCAACGGAATTAATATATTAGGAGAAAATATTGATAATAGAAGAAATATTGGACAAGCACACAGAGCTTATCAAAATGATATAAAAAAGCATGGTGAAGAAAAATTACTTCCTGCAATTGAACTAAACCATAAACAATTGTTCTTCTTGAACTTTGCCCAGTTGTGGTATGGAACCTACGACCAGAGTATGCCGTCAACTCTATTAAAACAGATATGAACAGTCCAGACAATTTTAGGATTATTGGGACTTTGTAGCACTCCCAGAGTTTTCAGAAGACTTTTATTGCCCTACGAAGTCATATATGAACCGAGAAAACAAATGCTGGATTTGGTGATCCTAATGAGAAGCTACACAGCCCAAGACTAGTCTTGCCAGCACCCCAACAATAAATGAGATGTCCTCTGCCTGCCAGAAGATGGACTCTGAAGAACACTGCAGTGCCCTGGGGGTAGTTAACAGAGACAGAACCTCAAAAATGATAACTGCTTTAGAATAATAATAAAAGTTAGGATAGGCTAAAAAAAAGAATCTTATTGTAAGTAACTTTCTTTAATAGTAAGATTCAATTAAAATCTTCCCATATACTAGAAAATAACATTTTATTTTGCTATCAGAAGGGACCAGTTCCTAGTGAAGAACATCATACATGGTGTGGGGGAAGCTGCTGAGCAGGCCCACACCCCTGGGGGAGGTTGACCATGCAAAGTGCTTCCCACTCAGCCACTGCCTCGGGTCCTCCCAACAGCTGCAGGTACAATTAGAGGCAGCCTTTCTGTGTGGACAGTTATATATATATATATATATTGCAGTTACCACAAAATCCTGCATGAGGGTCCCTTATTATGATCGTTTGGTTTGACAAATGATCAGCCACACGAGCCACATGGATGCAACCAGACCTCTGAAGTCTGAGAAGTCACAGAGAGACCCCTGTCAGCATTAAAAAGCTTACAATACCATTTCATCCAAAGACGTTCTACCCACTGGCTTGTGATTGTCCTGCCTTTGGCTTCATTGCATATGTTTCATGAATCTGAACACTTATAGACTGATACTGGACATATGGACTGATATCGGACTTATGGACTTGTTCTGGACCCAAATCAGGCATGAGGGTTCCTTGTTATGATCATTTGGTTTGTAAACTTGAGGACTATTTTTAATGTTTCAAATGATATATCACCTGTCCTAACAGCTCTTCAAAATATTTTCACTGCTTTTAGCAATGTTCACATGTTTTTGAATACCACACTATGTTCTTAATATAAAATTGAATATTATAAACCATAAATATTCCATTATAGTATTCACACACACACACATACAAGTGCTATATGATATTTGTCCAATCACCCACAACCTTTTCTACTTTTTTATCCACTGAGTTCAATAAGCCATTGCAATGGACACACCAAACACATGGATAGGCATCATTATCAAAGAGGTTATTAAGGAAGTTAGAAGGTTACAATGCAAATGAGAAATGCTCAGGATAGAGTTGATCAATCAGGACATGTCACAAAATTCTTTTAAGGTTGTTAATATAGTACAAAGGGCATACAACTCTGCTGTAAACCTTAGAACAAAGGCACTCATCTAGTTTTGTGACTCTAACTCCCTAAAGCAAGAGCCTATTCTACCAGCTAACCTCCTGCTCCAAAATAGTAAGCTGTACTCTTGTGGAAGTCGACCATTCTGTCTCTCACTCTTTTGTCCTGCTGCTGCTTCTCTGCCACATTTCTGATGTGACAGCCGGGTCTCCTGAATCAAGGAGGTTCATTAAGGAAGAATTTCTTTGTTCAGAGAACCTACTCCACTCTTGATTCCTATTGGTAATTACAGCACCAATTTCTTAAGAGGACTTATTTTATATAATTACTTCAAGTGTGCCATATTAGCATTGTGGCAGTCATCTAATCTGGTATAAGGATTAAGAGTGCAGGGGTGAAGTCTAGGCTATCCATTTGGAGATAGCCAATGAGACCTCTTTGTGGGCATGGCCTCTTCCTGGGAAGTCCGTGAAATCTGGTACTTCCTTCCTGGAAGCAAAAAACATTCACTCACTCTCTTGGAGACACTCAGTTGGGAAGGGTGGCTCCCTCTGAGCCATTGCAGCTGACAAGACACAAGTGCCTGGAACTGGACAAGTCACATGGATGCAACCAGACTTCTGAAGTCAGAGAAGTCACAGAGAGAACCCTGACAGCACTAAAACACTTACAACACCAGTTGATCCAAAGACTTTCTCCCCACTGGCTCTTTATTGTCCTGTCTTTGACTTCTTTGCATGTGTTTCATGAGTCTGAAGACTTTATAGACTGATATTGGACATATGGGCTGACAGCAGACATATGGACTTGTTCTGGACTGCGCTGGGATGTTTTCTCAATGTTCAATTGCTGTTATATATAAATCTCTTTCTTATCTACATATGTGTGTCCATTAATTTGTTTCTTTAGTCTACCCAGGCTTACGCAAGCATCTTCCCCAACTTTCTTTCCTACACCCATACAGGAAAGGATTGTTTAGTGGAAGTGAGATATTTGGGGTCAAAGAATCACATGAAAACATTCATCATCTCTGCAATATTATCCACCAAAAACTAACACACCAAAATATCTTGATTTTGTTTGGACTTAAACAAAGTTATCATAGGAAATTGCTTCCTCATCCCTTTCATATATCTTATAAATATAAAGGATCTTCTCCTCTCTCAAAAGGGAAAATAGAACTAGTAATTTGGATTTGGAATGTCAACTACAGAACTATTATGATAGCACTGGAAAAAGATAGAATCCTAACTTAAAAATTGTATTCAGTCTAAAGAAGATAATTTGGATTGATATCAATGAGACTATACTTTCCTTGACTTTTATTGGGAAAAGGAGCTGTAAAGAAGAAAGGCAAGCCCTGTGCTTTCTGGATGACAGAGATACTTAAGTTTTTGAGAAGGTGTTATGGAACATGATAGCTGAATTGAAAAATGGAAAAGTAACACAAACTAGATGAAAATGTCAAGTGTGGTAAATAAATGGCCATATAGCTCAGAAGCAACAAAGCCTACATGGAAGAAAGACACCAGTCTGTGTGATCAGGTGGTGTTGAAGGGCTTGAGTTTCAGGCATCAAAGAACTAAATAATCATATCATTGTTATTGAAGGGGAGTGCAGACTGGGGACCAAAAGCCCATCCATCGGCAACTGGACACCCCTTACAAAGAGGGTCATGAGGGGTAGATGATCCAGTCAGGGTGCACTTTGGCAATGATGAAACATACAACTTTCATCTAGTTGTTAAAACAACCCCCCCCATTATTATGATCCCAATTCTTAAAAGCAGGCTAGACCAGAGAATGTATACTGTTAAAGATAATAACTGGAAACACAGGGAATGCAGGACAGATGATTCCTTCAGCACTAGTGGTAAGTGTGGTGATATTGGAGGGTTGAGGGAAGGTGGGGTAGAACACGTGAATTGATTACAAGGATCTACATATAACCTCCTCCCTGGAGAAGAGACAAAAGTGGGTAAAGGGAGATGCCAGACAGGGTAAAATATGATAACAGAATAATTTATAATTTATGAAATGTGCCTGAAGGAGGAGGGAGTGGTGAGGGAGGGGGGAAATGAGAAGCTGATACCAAAGGCTCAAGTGGAAAGCAAATGTTTTAAGAATAATAAGGGCAGGAAATGTACAAATGTGCTTGACACAGTGGATGGGTGTATGGATTGTGATAAGGGTTATACAAACCCCAATAAAATGATTTTAAAAAGAAAATGTCAAGCACATTTTGCAAAGGGAGAGGGAAATCATTAAAGGTGGAAATGTCAGCACAGAGACTGAAGAACAAGGGCCCCTAATCCTATCATGAAGTGTTTCACCTCGTGATTTATCATTTTCCTGCTGCTCTTCAAGAGCCACTGTGAGGGGAAAGGCAGCTCCCAGGCTTATTTGCAAAAGTAGCCACAATCAGGGCAGCCCTTTGCCTCCCTCAAAGGAGGGAGGACGGGAAGCAGATGTCAAGAGGCAGAAGATTCCCACAGGAAGGACAGAACTCAACAGACAGGAGAGGTAATCATTGTATTTTCAATGTTAATGTCAATTACAAAAGGGACTTGTTAATATAACCCCAAATCAAACTCACTGCTATTTATTTGTCTTCTTGACCATTGGGTAGATGCATGTAAATAAATATATTAGAACTACTTTAAAGAGATGCAGGCTATCAGGAGAAAGATAACCTAATAGTTAAACTCAATGGGAGAAGAAAGAGGTGAATTTTCAATGAAAATTGTTTTTTCTACTAAAAATAGTTCTATTGCTTGCTCCAACAGATATGCCTAGGAGAAAAGAGTAAGAAATGTAAGGGGGGGGGGGTGTCAGAGAGAGAGAGAGAGAGAGAGAGAGAGAGAGAGAAACTATACTATGCCTTTCTCTGAGAATTCTGGGAAGTCTAGCAATATTTCCTTCATGGAGATGAGAGACCATCTCCCCAGTTGTTGGGAGTCACTCGACTGATGAGATGACAGCATGGTGATCAATCCTGATTCTTGGAGAATGGAGGAGCTGGAGGAGAAGCCACATAGGTTTGCCCTGATGGAACCAGATCTCTGGGGCCAGAGAAGCCACAGAGAGACCTCAGCCAGCCCTGAGATGCTCCCACTGCCAATGGATACTGCTGATGGACCCTGAACCCTGGAACCAAGGAGCCATGGGGAGACCCCTGCCAGCACCCGGATGCCTCTACTGCATGTGCTTCGTGTGTCGTAAGGAGACTTTGTAGACTGGTATAGGACATATGGGCTAATAACAGACTTATGACTTTGGACTGGACTGGGTTGGGATGCTTTCTCAAAGTTCCATTCCTCTTGTTTATAAAACTTTCCCTTATAGCCATATGCATGTTTATGATTTTGTTTCTCTAGTCTGCCCAGAGTTGCACAATTTGTACTTTTGTTTTTCTGTCTCATTACATGTTAAAATGCTTAACTAGAATTGCTTCTCAATTTTAGCCTTCAGTTCAGAAGGTAATTATGTTATATTGCAAAACAGAAAAGATGAAACCAGATGATGCAAAAGGTGATGCCTAAAGGGAAAAAAGATTGAAATGTTAGCCTCTTGCTTTGTTTAGATCATATCTTCAAGGGTTATTAAGGGGTAAGTCCTAAAACTTTCAGTAGAAGTAGCTTTCATTATCAAGGAGATGTTGTGATAAGAAAGAATGGTGGTGGGAAGCAAATCACCACTTCTTTTGCAGTTTTTTATGTTTAAAGATAAACTAAAATATTTTGAAAGTGGTTGATATTGTTATCTGTAAAATTGAAGTTTTTACTTTGAATTTATTTTGAATTTTTTAGTTTGAATTTTTTATTATGCAAGAGACTGAAATCTTAAATATATGTGGTTTCCAGATGCCATTGAGTCAGAGCTGACTCGTTGTCACCCTATATGACACAATGAAACCCTGCCCAGGCCTGCACATCCCATAAAATCTTGTTTATGTTTCACACCATTGTTGAGCCAGTTCATTTCATTAATGGCCTGCCTCCTGTTCACTGATTTTCTGTATCAGCAAGCATGTAGTCTTTCTCCGGTACTCTTTCTTGAAAAGATGTGCATAGTATGTGAATCTGAGTCTCTCCAGCCTTACCTTTAAGGAGCATTCTGGACACACCTTTTGAACGACAGACTTGCTTGCTCTTTGACAATCCATGGTACAGTCAATATTCTTTGTTGACACCATAATGCAAGTGATGCAATGCATTCATTCTTTATTCTTCCTCATTCACTGTCCAATTTTCCCATGAATGTGAGGCTATGGAAAAAAAACAATGTCTTGACCCAGGCTCACCTTAATCCTCAAAGTGACATCTTTGCTCTTTAACATTTTAAAGAAGTCTTCTGTTGCAGATTTTTGAAATGTAATAGTCATTTAGGATCCCTGGTGGAGTAATGGTTATGAGTTGAACTGATATGGCATTATGTGGCATTTCAAAACCACCAACAGCTTCATGGGAGAAATATTTGGGTTCCTACCTCTGTAAACAGTTACAGTCTCAGAAACTCATAGGGTGTCGCTTTTGAGTTAATATTGGCAATATGAAAATGGAATAGTCCTTTGATTTCTTGATTACATTGATTATGGATATTGACTCTGGGTCCAATTAAAATGAAATCCTTTACAAGTTCAATATGTTTTTCATTAAGCTAATGTTGCTTATCTCTCCAATCAAACTCATAGCTGTTGAGTGACTCCTGACACATAATGACCCTATAAAACAAGGAAGAATGGCTTTTGGGTGTCTCTGAGACTGTAACTATTTATGGGAGTAGAGACCCACATCTCTCTCCCTCAGAGGAGATAGTAGTTTCAAACTGCTGACTTGGTGGTTATTGCTCCAGTTGTCAACATTTTTGTTCTCTTTACATTCAAGGGTAATCTAGGAGAAATATGGGCTTTCTCCTTCCTTAAAAAGTCACTATCTCAGATACTCACAGGGCAGGATCACTATGAGTTGGCCTCAACTCTCCAGAAGGTTTTCTTTTGTTTTTACATTCAGGTATAATCCTTCCCCAAATTGATAGTTTTCCATAGTCATCAGCAAGTGCTTCAAGTTCTCAGCACTTTCAGCAAGTACGGTTGTGCCAACTGCATATGACGTGTTGCCAATATGGCCTCCAACTGCTACATTCTTCTTCAGTTAATCCACTTTCTTCGGTGATTTGCTCAACACACAATTTAAATAAGCACAGAGAGAGAAAAAAATACATCTTGATGCACATCTTTGAAATCACCCCTTGTTCTGTTTAAATTATTGTTTTTTCATCTATGCACATGTTCCACACGGACAAAATTAAGTGTTCTGAAATGCACATGCTTCATTTTACCCATAGTTTCTTATGTTGTGCACAGAGGAATGTCATTGTACTGTTCAGAAAGCACAAATAAAACTATTTCTGATCTTCTCTGATACTAGGTAAAATTATCTGACCTTCCGTAGCCCCTCCTTTCATCAATTCTTCTTAAACTTGTTGAATTTCTGGCAGTTCCCTATGACCATACTGCTGTGACCATTTGTAATTACCTTCAGCAAAATTTTCATTGTAGATAATAATTTATGCATTACATAGCATCACTTGTCTCTGAAATGGACACACACAAATGGATCTCTTCAGTAGTGGTCTTTCAAATACCTTAGCATACACAGGTGAGAACCTTCATGCATGCATCTCTTTGTTGAAATATTTCAGTTAGTATCACCCTCAATTCCTGGAGCCAAGTTCTTCATAAAGTTTCAGTGAAGCTTAGATTTCTTCTTTTAGTACTTGTAATTATTTATCATATGCTACTTCTGAAATATTGAGCATCGATGAATTCTTTTTGGTTCAGTCTCTCTGTATTCATTCTATTTTTTTTTTGATGTTTCCTGGATTGTCAACATTTTGCCTCTGGAACCATCAATAGTTCAGCTTCAGGCTTGACTTTTTCTTCACTTAGGTTGCTTTTCCCTTTGCTTTTCTAACTCTAACTCTAGCATATTTCCTTATTATTTTTGTCTTCTTGAGATGGACCCTGAAATTTTTTTCAGCTATTTTACATCCTCTGTTGCTTCCATTCACATGAGCTTCCTATGTTACAGTTGACATTCATTTGGTCCTTTCTTTCCTAACTTTTTAATAATGTTTGTTTTCTTCAGTCATGTTCTTGATGTCATCCCAGAACTCATCAGGCCTTTTGCTACCAATTGTCAATGTATCAAATCTATTCTTGAGATAGTCGCTAATTTAGGAGGGACTTACTCACGGTGACATTTTTTTGGGGTGTTTTCATTGTTGTTGTTGTTTTTTAATCATTTTATTGGGAGCTCATACATTATTTTTAACAATATATAAATAAGCATACTCATCAAGCACCCTCACATGTCCACTTCTATTATTGTTCTCCAATCGTCCACCTTTTCCCTTAAG
>PVJH01016333.1:0-50537 GCA_004026705.1 Nesogale talazaci
ACTAGTAATTCTCTTCATATATTTATATAGATAGAAGGATATATATAAAGATAAGAAATAAACCATCAACTCATCTATAAAGCAATACAAATGGCTCGGCGTGTCTCACTTGCGTGAGACAGCTAGAAGACTGGCAGTCCTTGGAGTCTTGAGGGCCGCCGAGTAGTCCTCTGTAGAGCAATTCAGACTATCCAGCCATGACAGCAAACAGCAAAGCAGGTCACCACCAGTCAGCCAGATGACAGTGTCTGACAGTCCCCAGCTCAAGAGATGTGTATTCCAGGAGCGTGGCCAAACAGAGCTTGAAGGAACCTCAACTCACAGCAACACAGTCCACGGATTAGGTATCCCATGGGTAGTGTCGCTTGGAGACTGAGGCACCGGATGAACACGGCAGCCGGCTGGTCCGAAGATCCAAGAGCAAGAGGGTAAGGGCGGGGATCATCAAGCCATTTCTATCTCCGCCCTTCACTTGATCGTGTGTGTTCATTATCCATGTTGTCACCACAGATCTACCTATCGTCTTTGGCCATGTTGGAACAACAAGCTTACCTATCACAGCACAGCTGGAAGAAACATGCCACTCTGTGTGATCATGAGGTATCAAGCATCGATGGGATCAGGTGTCAGGCATCAAAGGCCCAGAACAAAATATCATCTTGATGTGGACAAGAGGAAGAGCAGACTGGAGACCCAATGCCCAACTGTGGAAAATTGACCATCCCCTGACAGAAGAATCACAAGGAAGAAAAGAGCCCGTCAGGATGCAGTATAGCACTGATGAAAAAGACAACATTCCGCCAATTCTTTGATGCCTCCTCTCACCACTGTCATAATCCCAATCCTACCTTACAAATCCGGCTAGACCAGAGCATGTACACTGGTACAGGTACGAGCTGAAAACACAGGAAATCCAGGACAGCTAAACCCCTCAGGACCAATAATGAGAGTCGTGATACCAGGAGGGGACGGGGACGGTGGATGAAGAAAGAGGGAACCAAGCACATATAACTCCCCATCCCAGGGGGGAAGGGAAACAGAAAAATGGGTGGAGGGAGACATTGGTCAGTGTAGGACATGAAAAAAATAATAATTTATAAATTATCAAGAACCCATGAGGGAGGGAGGGAGAGAGGGAGGAAGAAGGGGGGAAATGAGCTGACACCAAGGGCTCAAGTTGAAAGAAAAATGTTTTGAAAAGGATGATGGCAACGTATGTATAAATATGCTTGACACCATGGATAGATGGATTGTGTTCAGAATTGTATGAGGCCTCAATAAAATGATTTTTTAAAGAAGAATGAAAGAAAGAAAGCCATATGGAGTTCAGCTCGACTCTGAGAGACCTGCCCCTGATTGCATTGTGACTCATTCTGAATCACAGCAGCCTTGCAGAACAGACGCGCACTGCCTCTGCGTCTTTCTGAGACTGCCGCATGGCTGGTGCTTTCAAACCGCTGACCTTGATGTGAACCACCCACTGAGCAACCACTATCCCATCGTCCTCCTTACCATCAGCCCTAGCTCGGTAAAATGAGGTGCAGTGTCAGGATTTCCTCCAGCAAACTGCTAGGTTTGGTGGCTGGGATGGAAATCGTGTCAGTTCGGGTAGACTAGAGGAACACATTTCATAGACACACATATCGATATAAGGAAAAGGTTTATATACAAGAGGAACAGGACATTGAACCCGGTTCAGTTCAAAGTCATAAGTCCGATATTAACCCATAGGCCTGAAATCCGTCTATAAAGTCTCCTTCCAACTCACGAAGTCACAGGCCAGTGGGGGCAGAATCCTGGCACTGGCAGGAGTCTCCACATGGCTCCTCGCTTCTAGGGCTCAGGGTCCATCAACAGCAGAAGTAATTCATCGCTGGCAGAGGTCTCCATGTGGCCGCCCCAGCTTCAGAGGTCTGGCTCCATCAGGGCAAAGCTATGTGGTTTCTCCACCAGCTCCTCCAGCTTCTCAGACGCTGCCATCTTGTCTTGTCCGTGATTCATTATCTCTGACACTTACTCCCAGCAACCAGGGAGATAGCTTTTCATCTTCACGAGGGAAATATCGTGAGATTTCCCAGAAATCAGTTCTCATAAAGCAGGGATATTATGGCAAAATACTTCTCCAGAAGTCTCAGGAGAAAGCCATGCCCAAATAGAGGCCTCACTGGCTACTTAATGGCTATCTCCAGATTAACAGGCTAGATTCCACCCCTACATCTCAATCATAAAATTAACATAAGCACATGACTGCCACAGAAATCTAAAACATTAACATGAAAATGTAATTTCCAGCCTGATGGGGTATAGCTCACAATCAATAGCTTTATGAAAGGAAATCGAGGGCACTTCCAGATGCTTCCGCCAATTCTGGAGCCCTTGCTACAATTCTAGGTAAGGATTCGCCAACATTTGCTAGGCCCTCACTTGCTGAGCATGAGGAGGACCTGAAGCACTTAAGCACTTCCTGATGCAGATGAAGTCCAGAGTCACTGCCATTGGGTCCATTCTGACTCATGGGCAGAGTAGACCTGCCCCTCTGAGTTTACTCTATGGAAATGAAAGCAAAATCCTCACAACTGGACCAATAGGCAGCATCATGAGAAATGGAGAAGAGGATTTTTGTCTCACTTTGACCCACAATCAATGCCCATAGAAGTCACAGTCAAGAAAGGAAATTGCACGTTGCATTGGGTACGTCTCTGTAAAGTGCTGAAGAGCAAGGATGTCACTTTGAAAAGTAGAATGCGCTGGATCCAAAAGCCGGGGTATTGCCAATTGCCTCCTGTGCGTGTGGAAGTGGAGACATTGAATCGGGAAGACTGATGAAGAGTCAATTGCCAGCATGCTCCTCAGAAGCAAGGATGACGAGACTTCATGCTATTTAGACATGTTGTCAGAAGAGACCAAACTCTAAAGAAGGACATCGGGCTTGGTATAACAGACAGGGGGGCCCTCCAAAAAAAAAAGAAAAAGAAAAAGAAAGGACAACCCTTGACAAGATGGCGTGATATAATGTCCACAACCACGGACTCAAAAGAACAATTGTGAGCGTAGCCTAGTGTCACTGTGACTAATGCACAGGATTGCTATGGCTTGG
Organism: Nesogale talazaci; assembly: GCA_004026705.1. Lineage (NCBI taxonomy): Eukaryota > Metazoa > Chordata > Mammalia > Afrosoricida > Tenrecidae > Nesogale > Nesogale talazaci. Next base: position 3,098 of record PVJH01016333.1, read on the forward strand.
AACTGACTCAGTGGCGCCTGACAACAATGACAGCAGGAGAACAGAGTGGGCTTGATGGTCACAAGGTCAGAAATTCAGGCCCTCCACTAGCTCTCAGGGAGAAAGATGAGGCTGACTGCCCCATAAAGCCAAGGGGGCAGTTGCCCTCTGTCCGACAGGTTCACAATGGATCAGAATTAGCTCCATGACAATGACTTTGGGTTTCAGTAGGAGAGTTCAGAAGGTTCTCTGTTCAACCTCAATGATCCAAGTCAGCACAGACAACAGTGTAGCAACCAGTCGCTGACTTCCAGTCTGGATTCAGAATCAACCTAGTCTCTTGGCATTGAAATGCTAGAGTTCTTTGGGACAGTTAAAATACAAACTGCCGAAAAGATGTACCTGCAAACAATGACTGTCTTTGTGAAATAGGACTTGGTGGGGTGATTTGTTTCTTATTCTGTACACTGTTGTGCTTGCTGTATACTCCACCAAGCATGCATTACACGTGTACTATAAAAATTATGGGGCAATGAGCTGCTCCCCGGTGAGGATGCTTTGGGCTGGTTTTTATTTCCCTCTATCTCGGTGGATCACAAACAGCCAAAGCAAAGGGAAAACAAAAATTCAGCTGGGTTGGCTCCCTCAAGGTTCAAGAAAATTCTAGAGCTAGAGGAGGTAGAAGGAACATTCTTCCAGCCTCTAGTTCCTGGCAGGTAAGACAGGTGGTGCAGTGGTTCAGCACTTAGCTGACAACTGAAAGGTCTGATGGTTCAAACGCACCAGCATCTCCATTGGAGAAAGAAGAGTCTGTCTGCTTCCATGAAGATTTAAGGCCTAGGAAACCCTATTGAGGCAGTGCCCTTCTATCCTACAGGGTCACTATGAGTTGAATCAACTCAACAGCATTGGGTTTGGGTTGGGTGCAAATGGTCTGTGCTCAACTACTAACCAAAAGGTTGGCAGTTCAAACCGATCCAATGATACTGTGAAGGAAATACCAGGCGTTCCTCTTCCAAAATGACCGTTGCCAAGAATGCTAAGTTCTCCTTACAGAGCTAAGTGCTCCTCTGTAACACATGGAGTTTCCGTGAGTCCAAATTGACTTGCCCACAGTGGGTTTGGTTATAGCAAGCTACTGTCAGTGCTAGACCTAAGTAGCTTGGTTACCTGATGCCCAGACATTGCTCTTTCCCCACATGAAAGGTAGAGTCAGGTCTGGTTGTAACCAACAACCCCATCTACACACCTGGGTCTAAGGAAGGACTGAGAGCGCCATGTTTCATCCTTACAATCAGCAAAGGTTTGATAACTGGTCTGGATCTCAGCCATGTGTTGCTTCTAACTTGTGGTAGTTATATAATCTGTTTCAAGGTAAGAGGATTAAGAGTGAATGGGGGGGGGTTGATTAGCCTATTAATTGGGTCGCATTTTGGTGACTTCATTCAGAGGTGCTAAGGAGATAACTAGTTCGCTGGAGGCAGCATGCAGGCTGACTCCCTGGGAGACATTGCAGCTAACAAGACACATGGAGCTACACTAGTGGCCTGAACTAGAGGAACCACGTAGAGATCCCTGCCAGCGCTGAGATGCTGATACTGCCGCTAGATGCACAAAACTTTCCACCCACGGGTCTGGGAGCTCCCTGTACTTGGCGTCATTGAATGTGTTGCGTGAGTCTGAAGAGGAATTTATAGATTGGTATCAGACATATGGTCTAATATCAGACTTAGGGACTTGATCTGGACTGTTCTGGAAGGTTTTCTCAACTCTTTGATATCAAGTTCTTTATTGCACACATATGAGTGTCTATGAATTTATTCCTCTCACCTACCCATACTAAAAGCACAGCCTCCATCCAGGAGTCATTTTCATTATCCAGACCCACCCAGCATCCTCTCTGCTCTTTCCTAAAATAGAGGCAAGATGTGGACGTCAAGAGAAGATACCTCTTGGGAAGCATTGCAGCTGGACCAACAGAAGCATCAGCCTCCCTAAGATGGCTAGTGTCTGCAGCTTCATTTTCACCCCTCCTTACTCTGCACACGAAGTCCCAGAGATAAGAAATAACAAATAGAACAAATATCCACCCACAATATTATCACAGTGTCTCACAACAGGGAATTAAAAAACAATGGCACAGGTGTCTGGGTCCTCCCCTTGAGCCTTCCGAATCAGGTGCTTGAAGAATGAAGCTCAGGCACTGCATTTGTTTAAACATCCTGAGGAACTTCTGCTGTGCACTGCACAGCACCTCTCTTCTCTGTTAATCCACTACACTGGGATCTTCTATGCGCCTTACCTCAAGGTATGATCCCTGGATGGGGCCTTGCCTACAAATGTTTTCAAAGTGAGTATGGGTTGGATTGAATTGTTCCCAAGTGGCTGGCTTGGAGAGGGCTCAAGTAGGCCCTCACATCAGCTTTTTGCATCAGTCAGGGTCTTGGGTGAGAAGAGTCCTGTGCTGTGCTTTGAATGTGGATGTAGGACATTGGTTTTGGCAGAAACAACAAACTAAGCATTGATTCAATCAAGCCATCCAAACCAGCAGTCAATTCCATTTGTGAGCAATTGACCCTGCAAAATCATTTCAGGACCAAAAGGTGTAAGGGTCAAACCATTTGACATTTCCCTGACAGTGTTGAATTGGTCACATTCCAAAAGACAGCCCATTACTCTTCATTTGCAGAGTGGCTCCGACTTGGTTAAAAGTGCAGCAGGCTAAAGCTATGCTCAAGTTTGATGTTGAAGAGCGATCTGGGTGGGATTAACTTTTCAGCACCTAGGACAGTACCTGGCAGCTGCCCAATGCTGTTTGTTCCCATCTCCAGAACTGAGGAGTGGGGGCGGAAGCTGGAATACTTTTCAGCTCGGGGAATTCCCTCCTTACTTTCACGGGCTTCCCTCAGTGGCCCCTAGATTTAAGCACACCTCACAAAACAGACACAGGGATGGTGGGAGGAGACTTATGTTGGCCTCAGACACTCATCCAAACCAATTCAGCTCCTGGGGTTGCCGGGCAATATGACAGGAAGTCCATGAGCCAGATGCAGGATCCAAATGCTGTATGGACAAGCTTTCCCTACATAATGCTTGTACATGGCAAACTTCCTCACAGAGTTTGTTTTAAAAGGAGCAGGACACACTACCATGGGATTTCTCTTCCAGTTGCTTCCAGATCCAAACTGTGATCAAAAAGCTCCACTCCAGCTGTGGTTCATGGCATTAGGTCAGATTCCATCTTAAAATCATGTAAGCTGTGTTAAATAAAATCATGAGGGATTACTGCCTAACAGCTTCACACACACACACAACTAGGAACAGCCACATGGACACAAAACCTAATAATCACACCAAATAACAAAGCATCCTGGTGACCCTGGGCCTCAAGGTAAATGATTCAAAACCCTCTCTAACGCCACTGTGAGTTCAAACGGACTTGATAGCCGTGGGATGCTTAATAAGTTTTCCTTTTTGAATCCTGATGACGCCTCTACGACCACCACCAGGAGAAAGACAAGGCTTTCTACTTCCATAGAAAGTTACAGAAGTGTCAGAAACCCAAAAGGCCAGTTAGCCAGAACCGACGCAATGACTGTAAGTACTGGCAGTATCGCCATCACCTTCCTGCCTAGGTCGTTTGTTAATGACTCTCCCTCCTTCCTCTACATTTGCAGGGAAACATAGAAATGCATTAACATACATACAACATGTATGCCTGACCTTTTCCTGCTCCTCCAAGCCTGGAGACATGTATATATTATGCTCAATTGGGGTGGCTCTTTCAGGAAGAGCCCAATATGCCCATCTGTTTAAATGAGCAGTTCTCAACCTGCGGATCGCTACCCTTCATCTGTGTCCTACTCAGGCAGCTTCATCAGAACAGCTCAGGCCCAGAGCCCAATGTCATGAAGCAGGAATCGCAGGCGACACAGAAAAAAAACATGGAAGGGGTTCTGCTTTATAACTTTGTGAGACTCATCTAAGCAGAGATTCCTTTGCCTCCCTAATTCTGGCCCCAGCAGACAGACAGGAGTGGTCCTTGTGGGCCAGGCTGGAGGGGCACTCACTGGACACCACCCATTCTTCTATTTCTGTGTGAACTGTCTCTTGATGGCTTTGGCCACTGCCGTAGATTGAACGATGGCCCTCGCTCCTCCCGAAATATGTGTCGTAATTCTAGGGAGTGATTCTTAGCTGCCTGCCAGTTATGTAAGAATGGCTCCAATGTAGTCATCTCCCAGGCTTTGTAAGGAGGTGAGGATGGGAGGCAACACCTTTACTGGGCTCAAAGTCCTACTTGGATGCCCGGGGGGGGGGGGGTTCCCCAGAGGTGTGGCCTGCTGCACCTTTGACCTCACAAAAGATAAAAGGAGAGAGAAGGGGAGGTCTGAAGATCACCAAGGTAGAAGAGACAGGAGTAGAGACCTTTCTTAGGCGTCTGTTCGGTCCCTGCACTGGAAGCCTCCTAAGCCAAGGGGAGGATTGCTTCCAAGACAGAGGGAGCTCTCCAAAGAGTATTAGACCCCCAACCCTGTAAGGAGACAAGGATCTCTGATACTCAGATTAAAGGAAAAGAAAGCATTCCGCAGAACTGGCATTCTGAATAAAAAGTCTACCTTCTTTCCAATTTGAGGATGAACATATTTCAGTTCATTAATGCCATCCCTTTGTGGCATTGCTGTTAGGGCAATATTAGATAACGAAGAAAATAAAGGCGGGCTTTTTTACACACACACACACACACACACTTTCTTGTTGGGACATTTGTATTTTTCTTCTTAATTTGCATAAAGCACTTTACATATCTGTTGGGAACAGCTCAGCTGGTGGGGTGCTCCTGGCGGCAGATGGGTGCCCTTCCCCATGTCCTTGGCACCGGCCCTTCATTGAGAATGCCAGGGATTCTTGGGGTGCTGGAGGAGTCCCTGAAACCTACAGTGTGTCCCCACATCCCTTCACTTTTCCCTGTTCCAGCTCACTTCCCATCTTGGTTCTCGGAGGTGTGTGTGTGTGTGTGTATGATAGTGGTGGAGTTACCATGGAGACCCAGAGGGGGTGGTGCCTTAAATCACTCTAGTGGGATGTGGCCAGAACCTTTTGAAAAAATAAATAAAACAGACTAAACCAGAAAAGAAAATACCAGCATACATCCCAAGTAGAAGAAGAATTGTGCTAAGAATCACACACACCACATATGTTGGGTCACATGTCACAGTGTAACATTTATTTTTTTACTTCGGGTTCAATAAAAGCAATCAAAAGCTAGTGAACTTGGGGCTCTTGGTACTGGTCTGCAAAAGGAGTCCTGGAGGCCCAGGGGCTAGGAGCTAGGCTGCTAACTGAAAGGTCAGCTATGCAACACCATCAGTCCCTAGGTGGCCAGACTGTCTACTCCCATAGAACATTACAGTCTTGGAAATCCACAGGGGTAGTTCTACTGTCGTACAGCGTCTCTGTGAGTCAGCATGGATGTGGTGGCGGTGAGGGGTTTGGGTGGGGCCCTGATCTAAGGCTAGGGATTGTTACTTTGTAACTCATGGTCTCTGAGGCCATGACGCTGCCTTCCTCCACCCAGTCTTCTTGCTTGCTCCAGTAGCCTGTTTCAGGAAGCCCTGAAAGCCTGCTTTAGGAAGCCCTGAAAGCCTGTTTCAAGAAGCCACTTGCTTCTGATAGACCACAGTGAGAGACTTGCAATCCCATGAGAGACATGAAATCCCAGGGTGGTGTGAACAGGGAAGGGCTCAGCATCTACCCTCAGATTTGAAGGTTCAAGTCCTCCCAGAGGTGCCTCGGAAGACACACCCAGTGACCTACCAAAAAAATCAGTCAGTGAACACCCAATTCTAAACACACACACACACACACACACACACACACACACACTCACATGGAGTCGCCGGGGTTTGGAATTAATTCAATGGTGATGAGCAGCTTAGATCCCAGCACCACAGGAGCTCTTTCTTCCCAGTGCAGACATGCAGACATGCTTCCCCCTGCGTTGCGCTCCACATCAGGCCCTTGTTACCTTGAGTTTGGGAATTTCATTTGCTCCGTTGGAAAACCTTCCTGCCTGCTTCTAAGGTGGTGCCATCTCTTCCTCACAGGGATCGTTGTCCTTCCCTCTGTCCTTTCCTGTTGAATTTTCAGTTTCCCATCTTCCACCACATTGCTGAGCACGGCTGGTCCCACCCACCGCTCGCAGAACTTCTAGGTTTCTGTTTCTTTGATAAGGCCAATACAGGTTGGGGCAGGCAAAGGCAAATCTGTGGGTCTCGAGTTCATAGACCGGAAAGTGGAAACTAGATTTGGTCTTAAGCTTCGCCTTTGTCCAGATCCCAATCTAGCTCTTTATCGGCCTGCAAAATGACATCATTATGTAACTGCCAGACCACTGAGTGTCACAGTCCACCCAAGCTGGCACATGACCTTAACCGTCACAGTCACAGAGATGTTCCCACCTAGTACCGTGGCATCTATGATTATCAGATGTGTGTCACTAGACCCAAATGGTTGTGGGTGGGTGTGGATAACTGTGGCACCCACATATATAACTGTGTTATGCTTCATATACACAGCTATAGATACTATAAATAGATACGGATAGATAGGTATAGGGATCACTGGAGTCTTCGTTGCAAAATGCTGGATAATGGGATAGTTGGTAATGAGGAGTAGGTGTGGTTGGGGGGAGGGGGGAGTTGGCTTTATGTACATCAAGGACCACCCTGAAGAGAGTGAATCAGTTTCCTGCTGCTGTAATAACAATCTGTCCTCAAGTTGGTTCACAGCACGGCAGAGTCGTTGGTGCACAGCAGAGCGAGGCACCGCCTGGTCCTATACCATCCTCACCCTCGCTCCCGTGCCTGAGCTCAGCGCTGCAGCCGTGGCATCCGTCCATCTCCTTGAGGACCTTCCTCTCCTCCCTGGCCCCTCTGCTTTCCCTAGCCCATTGTCCTTCTCCAGGCACTGGTCTTTTCTGATGAGTCCAAAGTCTAGAAGACATCCTTGCCTCTAAGGAGCACTCTGGCATCCGTGAACTTGGTGGCTTATAAAGGCATACCCATATTAGCGTAGAGCCCCAGAGGTGGCCAAAATCCTAACTAGGCTCAAATCGGTGTGTGGGGCAGAGCTGTGTTAGTCTGGGAGCTCTGGAGAGGAATCGGCCCCTTACCTTCTCAAGGTTGCAGAGTTGCTCCTTGACTCATGACCCGCTGCCAGCTTCAAACCCAGCCATTGTAGCCTTCTGTGTTCTGCATCCACCATCACATCTCCTCCCACGCTCCTCAGTCCCTCTTCCTATTAGAAGACCCTTGTGATTGCACTGGGGAGCCACTCACATCTCCCAGGATACTCTCTCCATCTCAAGGACCTTAACTGAAACATGCATGTGGCATCCCTTTGGCCATCTAAGGAGTCCTCTCTCTGGGTTCTGGGAGCTAGGGCACCACGATTCTGCTCTGGAAGGGGATGGAGGGCTGGTAGCTGCACTCGGCTACCCAGGACAGAATGTGGGCGAACAGGTGCCCATCAGAGGGAGAGCCCAGTTGGACTAAGATGAAGCAACCTTTGCTCCTAGTCTGGGCTTTCCCAGTGGGCATGGCTCCATCCTTGCCAGAGTTCAAGCGGAGGATGGCTTCGTTCCACTCTGTCAGGACCACTTCCTTTCCCAACGACTCGTGTCCCTCCCATTCTTATGGAGTTGTTTTTTTAAGGACAGTATATGGCAAGCATTGGTGAGTGGGTCAATCAGCCAGGTCTCCCTACATACACAGCTTTCTAATCTCCCACCCTGCCAGGTTCATCTTTATCCCAGAGGTCCAGAAATGGGTGCCTCTGTTAGAGGATGTCCCAGCAATCCCCACGTGAAAGCCCGTAGTCTGGGAGTGTGTGGGAGAAGAGATCAAGAGAGCAGCGTGTCCTTCCTGCTGCCCCAGGTCCCCCTTCTTCCCTGCCCCCCTCCCCATTCAATCATCCTCCCGCCTTCCCTCCGTGGTGTGAAAGCAGAAGGCAATGAACAGCTGTCGGGGGCTCCTGAGCTCTCAGACAACAGAGGAACTCTACCTGCCACGGGGTCTCTACATCTTCTGATGGCCCTGCGAGGAGGGACACGCCCCGCAGGACACACAGCCTTCTCCCTCAGTGACATGAGCACGTTCTAAATGTCTGCATGCTAGGTACTGCTGGCTGTGGCTGCTGGTGCGTGCTCCATACAGGGCGCAGGACAGATGGAGAGGGGGCTCCCCAGAGAGCCGGCGAGGGAGCTTCAGAGAGAATGCATATTTCTCAGATCTCGGTGGCAAAGCTCCAACAGCGGTCATGCTGCAGCTCCCGCCAGGAAATGGGACTCACTGCCAGGCGGTGGGAGGAGCTGTTTCTTAATGAGCAGGCACCCCCAGATTGCGGGTGAGGGGTGTGTGGTTTGTAAATAGTTCGTGTGTCTGTTATGCCCATCTGCTGTGGGAATTCTCTTGGGCTTTGTCCAAGAAGGGTCCAGTCCTCCTTTGCTGGATAATAATGGTAGAAATAACACCTGTTCTTGACTGAACTTTTGCTATTGATCAGTCATTGGGAAAGTGCTAGGTACTTCACCTTCATTTCATCATTTAATCCTCCTGACAGCCTGATAGGTTTTATCTTTGTGAGGGGCCAACGAGTTGGTTCTGACGCATAGTGGCTCTGTACCTAGCTATCACAAGAGATAGTATCTGAGGTCTAAAGTCTTGAAAATAAGCAGTGGTCATATAGCTGAGAAGCAACAAAGCCCACATGGAAGAAGCACGCCAGCCTATGTGATCATGAGGTATCGCTGGAATCAGGCATCTAAGACTCAGAATAGAACCGTACCCAAGGTGAATTGGGGGAAGGGGAATGGAGTAAAGACCCACTGCCCATCTGCAGACAATTGGACATCCCCTCACAGAGGGGTCACAGGAAAGAGATGAGACCGTCAGGTGCAGTATAGCACCAATGAAACACACAACTTTCCTCTAGTTCTTTGGTTCTTCTTTCTCTCCCCCCTCCCCCACTATTATGACCTCAATTCTACTTTACAAATTTGATTAGACCAGAGTATGCACGCTGCTACAGCTAAAAGCCTACAACACAGGGAATCCAGGAAAAATAAACACTTCAGGGTCAATAAGGAGAGTAGAGATACCAGGAGGGTGGGGGGAGAAATGGGGAATCTATCACAAGGATCAACCTAGAACTTGCTCCCACAAGGACAAATAACAGAAAAGTTGGTGGGGCAATGGAGGATGATGTAAGATATGGGGAAAAAATAATCTATAACTTATGAAGTTATAGACGGGGTGGGTGGGGGAGGGAGTGCAAAGAAATGGGGAGCTGATATCAGGGGCTCAAGTGGGAAGAGAAGGCTTTGAAAATGATGATGGCGGCATATGTGCAAATGGACTTGGCACATTGGAAGAATATATGGATTGTGATGAGATGTAAATATTTTTAAAAATAAAGAACACAACCTTACCAGAGTCCGTGCCTTCTTCACAATCACGCTTGTAACTGGGCCTGTGGTTACAGCAACTGTGCATATCCATCTTGTCGGGGGTCTTCCTCTTTGTCACTGCCCCTCGACTTCAGCAAGCTCGATGCTCTTTTCCAGAGACAGGCCTCTCCTGAGAACACGTCCAACGTAGTGAGAGGACATCTTGCCATCGTCCCTTCTCATGAGAGAGGTCCTCTTATTAAACCTGTTCTACAGATGAGGAAACTGAGGGCCCATGGAAAGTGGACAGCTCAAGTCCACACAGCTGCTAAGAAGTGAACCAGGATTCCAATCAGAAAAAAACAGGCGAGTTTTCCCGCCAATCGATCATGTGCAAAACAGAGATCGCTCGGTGTATTTCCTAGGGATCTTCATGTTTAAAAGCACTTTATTGGAGTTTTGAGAATATTTAGATGAAAAATAAGGTTCTCATGGAACACTTTAGGTATTATTAGAGAGTCCTGTTGGCACAGTGGGTAAGGCATGAGGCGGTCAACTGGAATCTACCAGCTACTCTGTGGGGAAAATGTGCCCGTGTGCTCAGGTAAAGGTTTATACCTTTGAAAATTCCATGGACCTGGAACAATTCTACTAAGTCCCAGAGGGCCATAGCAAGTTGGAATCAACTCAATGATGGTGGGGTTGGTTTGGATTTGGGGGTACATATTACACTGGCCAACACACATTCTGGTGCCTTAAATATTAGAGTTGAGTCTGGGTATATCTGACCAGCTGAGTTAGAAGCAATAGCAATGAAACTGGCACAAGCTTCCCCCCCACCCCACCCATCAGCCCTGGATTGTGAGATATAGAGCATAAGCCGCATTCCGTTCTTCACTCCGCTTGCCTACAAAAAAAAAATCCATCAGGACATTTTCATGTTGGGTCTAAATTAATATCTGTTAAGAATGAGGAAAACCTATTAAAAATGAAACGGAAAGTATGCTACATGAAAATCCACTTATTTCACAACCAAAGCTCAGATTTGCGATATACACTCTCCAGTCATTGGACACGCAGAAGCTCCCATTGGAAGCCACCTGAAAGTGGAACCCTCAGGGACCAGGAGGTTCCAACTATAGGTTGCTGCCCTGAGTGCATCCCCTCTTCCCTGACGTCTGGCTTCCATTGTTTCTAGAGTGTTAGCGAACTCTTGTACTGGACTGTTCATTGAAATCACCAAGGTTCTCTGGAAATCCGTCTCACTGACTGTGCAGATAATGGGCTTCCACACCCAGGTTCCTGTTGAACTGAAATGCATAGCTTCTACTAGCCCGGAGGCATCCATCGTGTGTCATTGTCTGCCTTCATTTTGCCAAGAAAGTTTTTTTCACAACAAAAACTAATGAAGACCAGAAATGTGATTTGATTTCATACTTTGATGATATAAAATGTGGGTAATTTAAGTATGTCAACTTCCCATTTGGATAGGAAAGTGTGTCATGACATCTCTATTCTGCAAAGGAGATCTTTTAAAGAGTGGACTAAAATTTTATAAATTCAACTGTACCTTAGAAACTAGAGTTTATATGGTCTATCCAATGTAATGAATCAGCACCCTAAAAAACCTCTAGAACAGGTCTGAAAATCAAGACACCAAGAAACACTTTTTGGGAGTTCAGGTGTGACATTGTTCAGAGACTGGTTACATTTTGTACAATGTACCCTCATACTGTCCCATTGTTTTCATTCAAGTTGTTCTCTCTCCACCAGTCTCTATCAGAGCAGTGGGCCTGGCCCTTTGAAGCTCACAGAATTCTTGTAAAGATTAAGTAAAATCATATGGATAAAGATCTACCAGCTTATGAAGGTGCCCGGCTATGAAAAGATACAGCATCTTAAAGACTTGAAGATAAACAAGCGGCCATCTAGCCCAGAAGCAACAAACCCTCATGGAGGAAGCACACCAACCTGTATGGATCATGAGGTGATGAAGGGATCAGGTATCAGGCATCAAAGAAGAAAAAATCCCATCACTATGAATAAGAGGGAGTATGGAGTGGGCATCTAAAGCTCACGTGCAGGCAACTGGACATCCCCTTACAGAAGGGTCTCGGGGAGGAGATGAGCCACTCAGAGTACAGTGTAGCAATGATGAAACATACAACTTTTTTCTAGTTCTTAAATGCTTCCCCCACACCCAAACTATCATGATCCCAATTCTACCTTACAAATCCTGTTAAACCAGATGATGTACACTGGTACATATAGGAACTGGAAACACAGGGAAGCCGTGACAGATGACCACTTCAGAACCAGTGGTGAATTTGATGATAACAGGAGGGTGGAGGGAAGGTAGGGTAGAAAAGAGGAACTGAGTACAAGGATAAACATACAACCCCCTCCCTGGGGAATTAGCAACAGAAAAGTGGGTGAGGGGAAACATCGGTCAGTGTTAGACATGGATAAGTAATTATTTATAAATTATCAGGGGAGAGGGAGGAAGGATGGGTGAGTGGGGGGAGGAGGAGGGAAATGAGGAGCTGATACCAGGGGTTCAAGTTGAAAGGAAATGTCTTGAGAATGATGAAGGCAACAAATGTGCAAATGTGTTTGACATAATGGATGGATGTCTGGATTGTGATAAGAGTTGTATGAGTTCCTAGTAAAATGATTTTAAAAAGAAAAAAGATCTACCAGCTTACAATTTGTCGTTTATTTATTCTTTCTTTCTTAAAAAATGATTTTATCATTTAGTAGTGATTCAATGAATGGTTCAACTTCTATGAATCATGCAATGTTTTAATTACAAATGATTCATCTACATGGAACATTATACAATCATTTTAAAAAAGGATAAATCTGAATGGGTACTTTGATTTAGGCCAGTGGTTCTCAATCTTTCTAATGGCATGACCCTTTAACACAGTTCCTCATGTTCTGGTGACCCCCCAACCATAAAATGCCCGTGTCGACAGGCTTGGAGACAGTACAAACTTTATGGAGGGCAATCAGAGGCTATAGAACAAAATTTCAAATGCTCTCATCTCCCAACTCAGCAGTTACACACACACTCGCACGCGTGCATGTTGGCTTTCAAAAAAACCACTGGAAAGTCACTTACACGGACCAGGATGTGAGAAGCCGGAAACTCCACCCACCACCACCCATTACCACTGCCTATCGATCACACAAAGGTCCCAGCCACACATGAAGTCCTGAAAGCCTTCATGTTCATTCAGCCCCAAGGGACACATGTTTGTTATCCGCATTTCAGACTGGAAGAAATGAGACGTAAGTGACATGTCCCAAGTCACAGCAGGGCAGCCTGAGTACCAGCTTGTCCTCTGGGTACATAAAAACCACCGTGCAATGGCCCCCTGGAGAGCTGTGTAAAGGCAACCACATCCAAGGACTTACCCAGGGCCGGTCCTGGACCTGGCGCTCCTCAGGGTACCTGGGACACGGAGATGGTTCTCAATCCCACTGTCATCAAGTTGACGTCCACTCATAGTGACCCCAGAGGACAGGGTAGAACTGCCCCAGCTGCTGTCACCCTTTACAGGGGTCGAAATCCCTGTCTTTCTCCCTCAGACCAGCTGGTGGTTTCAAACTCTTGATCTTGAGTTTCTTAGCCCAGTGCAGCATCACCAGGGCTCCTCCAGAGATGCTTACCCCTGGCAAAATTCCCTGCCCTGGAGGTTAGGTTTCTGGAGAGGTTTGCCTCGGTTCCTGCTTTGCCACGCTGAAAGAATTCATGCAGCAGAAGTGCTTTTGTCATCCAAGTGACTTTTATGAAGGAAAGGAAAGTGGCAGGTATGGCGATCTCCAAAAGGTACAGGCACTTCTGGGAAGCATGCGAGGCTGCGCCCAGACCTGGAGACTGAAGACGGCACTTCAGGTGCGTGTGGAAACACACGTGAAAAGAATACCTGCAGGGGAGCTCGAAGCCAGGTGTGCGGGACCAAGAGCGGGGAAATCCCCAGAGGCCAAGAGCAGAGGGCCCAAGAGACTGAACTATCGGGAAAGATTCCCACCCTCAAACGAAAGAGGAGGGAAGGAGGGCAGGAGCCTGCCCGCAGATGTCTTTTATCCCTACTGGCTGGGGAGGTGTGGTCGAGGACATCAGTCAATCTGATTGGCTGCGTTTAAGCACACCTGTGTGATGCCGCGTGTCCAAGTGGTGCCAAGGTTTAGCTTCACCTGCGCCTAGGTGGTGCCAGTCTTCCTATGCTCAGTTCGGTTTTTCCCCCAAAGGTGTCTAATTAGTGTACCTGATTACTGTCCAAACCCCGTATGGTGGCACGGGCTGCTAATTTTCATTTAGCACAGGCATTCGGGAAGACAACCTCCTTTTGTCCCTAATCTAGCAACCTGTCATATGCACCAACAAGGGAGGAGGACTGTAATAACAAGTCTAGTGGAGAAGCCGGTCAAGCTTCATACATAGCCTTGTGTGGGAAAAGGCTCGCCTTCCATGCGGGAGACCCCGGTTTGACGGCCGGTCAAGGCCCCTCATTTGCGCGCGACCATCAGCCGGTGACAGCTGTGTGCAGTGGTGAAAAGGTTTCGGCAGAACATGCGGACAAAGGAGATCCGCTGGAGATCTGCTTCTGAAAATCAGCCAGAGGAAATCTATGGATCACAGTGGTCCCATCTGCCTTCAACCGTGGCATAGTCGCCTGAAGGCTCGAGTTTGGGGGCCTCTCCTCTCTCGGATTTTGTCCTGCTTCCAAGAAAGCTCTCAGGAGAGGTGCGGCATTCAGACCAGTATCAAAGAAAAGGTTTGAGGGGAACAGGGGAGTTTATGGAAGGGGGTATCTTGATGTGTAGTGTCAAATCAGCTAATCGGAGGGCCTATTACAGTGGTTCTTAACCTTCCTGGGGTCGCGACTCTTTCATGCAGACCGCCTGGAGACAAAATAGAGGAGGGGTATCTCGATTCCTAAGACCATCGGAAATATGGTCTTAAGCGACCCATGTGAGAGAGTCGTTCGACCCCCAAAGGGTTCGCAACCCACAGGTAGAGAGAACCACCGGGTCCCAGAAAATTGAAGAGCTAGCTTTTTAGTCTGCAAATGGAAGGCCTTTCATCATTGGCTAGCATTTTGCTGGGCCTTCTGCCATTGGCTAGCTTTCTGTATCGCACCTCCCCTTTCCGGGTGCACGCGCACCTGCACCCGCGTTTCCACTGTGTCCCTGTCACCAGGTCCAGAAATCAAGGTTCATTTCAGCCATGTGGGGTTTGTCAACCTCCAACCGCACCTTCCCACGATCTCTGTCTCTTCCATTGATAAGAAAATGTGTCTGTCTGCCCTTCCACTTCCTCTAGGGAAGCGTGCCTCTACATGCTCTTTGTATTAGAATTCCTTTCATTGCCGCCTTCTTCCCCTCCGACAGGCTCTACGGTGCTCCTATAGTGATGCGGGCCTGGGGAGCGAGGTCCCTGTGACTCAAGGCTGTCTCAGGGCAGTATGTATACCACACATGATCCACGTTCCCCTCCCTTCAAGTACTATTCACTGGGCTCGCTACTATGCACAGCCCGTGTGTGCGACCCACAGAGCCGGCCCCGACGCTTTCTGTCTGCTTTTTCACCGGCCTCGCCCACGGGGCAGCAGAATCAATAGGCAGCCCTTGAACAAGATGGATTGACACTGTGGTGGCCTCTCTGGGTTCAAACACAAGAGCCATTGCGGGCGGCGTTTGGTTCTGTTGGACACAGGGTCGCTGTGTGTCCGAATGGACTCAACAACCTCACAGCAAAGCCCCCGGGCACACACAGCGCATGTGCATGCCAAACGTCTGCTGCTGGAAGATGAGTGCTCTCAGGGAAATGGAATGCTGGACAGACATGGGTCTCTGGCGCGAGGCATGTCTTTTCTTCCTTACACAGAAGTACTTTTTTCATTTGGACTGAAAACAGTAACCTTTTTTTTTAAGGGAGGGGGAGCTGAAACAACCTAGAAGCACAGTCAATTAAATCCCTCCTCCCCAGCGCCGCCACCCCCATCAACTAAGCTTCTCCCAATTGTCAGACTCCCAACCATGACCCCCAAAGGCCACCCCCATGGTTCTCCACCACCGAGTGGTCCCATTCATTCCCTCTCCAGACTCCTCAAACTGTTTCAGCGTCCTTTGTTTATTTATTGGATTGTCTGCTCATTGTCTGTGTCATTTCCTGGGGAAATAACTTTCACACCTACACAGAAGAACAAAGAGAACCCACTGCCCTCTGTATAGTTAGCAGCTACGTCTGAAGAGTGAGATACGGACATTCTTTTCTGCTGAGGAACCAGGGATAATGCTAATTCTCTCACATTGTGTTCATTTGGGGGGGTGGGGGAGGGGGGTCGCATATGTCTGCTCTCTCAAGCTCTGGCTCTTACACGTCCTTGAAGAGCTGGTCCAAAACAGAACAAAAGATTCATTGCTTTTGAATCCATTCTGGCTCAAGGTAGTCCTATAGGACAAAGTAGAACCGTCCCTGTGGGTTTCCAAGAATGTAATTCTTTATGGGAGTAGAAAGTCTCATCTTATCCCTCTGAAACTGCTGGTGGTTTCAAACCGCCAACCTCCTGGTTAGCAGCCCAATGTGTCATCACCAGGTGTGTTAGTCCGGGTAGACTAGAGGAACAAATTCAAGGACATGCATATAGATATAAGGAAAGGGTTTATATACAAAAGAAATGACACTAAGAAGGCATCCCAATCCAGTCCGGTACAAAGTCATAAGTCTGATATTAACCCATATGTCCGAAATCAGTCTACAAAGTCTCCCTCCGACTCACAAAGTCACAGATCAGTGGGTGCAGAATGCTGGCACTGACAGGGGTCTCCCTCGCTTCCAGGGCTCAGGGTCCATCAACAGCTTCAGCTTCAGAGGTCTGGGTCCATCCCGGCAAAGCCATGTGGTCTCTCTGCCGCCTCCTCCAGCTCCTTGGACGCTGCCATCTTGTCTTTCCCGTTACTCATCGCCTTTGAGACTAACTCCCAACAACTGGGAAGATAGCTTCTCATCTTCACAAGGGAAATATCGCGAGATTTCTCAGAAGTCTCAGGAGAAAGCCATGCCCACATAGAGGCTTCATTGGCTACTCAATGGCTAGCTCCAAATTAACAGGCTAGACTCCACCCCTACATCTCAATCATAAAATTAACATAAGCACATGACTGCCACACCAGGGTTCCACGATAAAGCCCCAGCCCACAGACTCCATTTTCACAGCTGTTTCATGAGTCCATGAATTAGTCTTTCAGCCCTAGCAGCGTGCTGAGGGTCGAACGAAGCCCATGTTCTCAGTTCCTGAGATCAGGGCCTCTAGTTCTCCAAGTCCCCGAGATCCAGGTGCTGATACCTACAATGCCAGAAGACACTGGTAGATGCATTTGCTAAAGATGTGAGAAAGGGAAAAGCAATTAAAAAGGCATTAGTGGTGCTTTTGCGTCGATTTATGTTCTTAAAACTAATTATTTGCTCATTAAGGCTCCCAGCCATCATCAGAGCCCTGGTCACATGGAAAGAGCTGCTGCGCTCGACTGGTGGGTGTGAAATGAAAGGCCAGGCGGAGGCAAAATATGTGGTTCTATGAACTGCACTTGGTTCGGAAGTCATCAAAGCCCAACGTTCTCACCGCGGCTTGTAAACTTAAGGGTTAGCCGTGAAAGCCCACCTAACTCATGACTTGCTAATCAACTCTTTGTAAGGTGAAAACGAGCCCGAAGATGTACCCCCTCCCCCTGCCCCCCGACTCTGGCATGTATTTTTTTGTATGCTTCCAATTATAGACCTCGGGCTCTTCCAGAGAACTGAGATCAAAACTGGTACATTGATCACAGTTATTTCCTCTCTCCCCTGACGTCCCCATTAAAATCAAAGTGGGAGACTCGGGAAAGGGATCAAGCCACTTGGATGACAACGACTGGAGGAGGGCCATTCCTAGACGAGAGGTGGAAGTGGGTGTCTGAGAGATGGAAAGTGGATGGACGCATAAGAACAAATGAGGCTAAGTTGAGCGAGTCACACGGAAGGAAGACTTGGTGGAAATACACAACACTCTCCAAGCCATCTTCCTTCCAGGAACCTGCCACAAAGAGGCATGAAAACACAAGCTGGGTCTTAGCATGAAGTGTTGGTTGGTTATAAATCAAATATCTGATCCCACTCTTAGGACCCACACACTTTGCAGCCAGATACATCTACCAGGTAAAATATCAGAAGGTCAATCCACACGAAAACGGACAGCTCCTTGTATTTCTTCCCTATTGCTGCTTAACAAATGACACCCGATACAGTGGTACTGAACCTGTGCGTTGGGATCCCTTTGAAGGTCGAATGACCCTTTCACAGGGACACCCAAGATCATTGGGGAACACATATTTCCGATGGTTTTAGGAACTGGAACACCGCTGCTCTATCCGTCACCGGGAGGGTCCGCCCACACGCACCTATGCCCACATATGAGGACCCAGCATGAAGACTATTACCCATGTGTGTCACACAGGGTTCTCTAGAGAAACAAAACCAGGACACTAATAATTATATATATATATATATATTTAAATAGCTATCCAACATAAGAAATAGTTAACTAATCTATAAAGCAGTCCGAATGGCTCAAGGCAACTCACTTGTATGAGACAGCTAATACACTAGCAGTCCTTCGAGTCTTGAAGTCCTCTGTAGAGCAAGTCCGGCTATGCAGCCACAAGCGGCAAACAGCAAGGCAGGTCACCAACAGTCGGCCAGGCGACAGGGTCTGACAGTCCCCAGCTCAAGCGATGCATTTCCAGGAGCGTGGCGAAGCAGGACTTGAAGGAACCTCAACTCACAGCTCCACAGTCCACGATGAGGTGCCCCGTGGGTAGTGTAGATTGCAAATGGAGGTACAGGACAAAGAAGGCAGCTGACTGCACACTGTTCCCAAGATCCAAGAGCGAGAGAGAGAGAAAGGTGAGGCTCGCCAAGCCATTTATACCTCTGTCCTTCAATTAATCTCACACGTGTTCATTGGCCATGTTGGCGCAACAAACCTACCTTTGACACCATGACAAAATTTCATTTATGTGACATTAGAAAGAAACATCTCACTATACATAATTGCATATTATTTTTGTGATGGATCACTATGCTTTAATTATGCTCAGTTTGCAACAATGAGCATACATCCTACCTATCAGACATGTACATGACGCCTCCTAAGAGTAGTGAAATTACAGTGAGGAAGTAGCAATGAGAATGATGCTATGGTTGGGCTCGCCACCACGTGAGGGACTGTATTGAAGGGTCTCGGCATGAGGATGGTGGAGAACCACAGTCCCAACATGCAGCAGCTAACCGCGGGTACACGTCTGACTTTGCTGCCTCTATAGTTCGGCAGTGGGAGCACAGCTTCCCGACGTGATTCTGGCTCAGTTTGCCATGAGATCGTGGCCAGGGTGTTCTGCCGTTACCCAAAGGCTCAGGATTGTGAAAGATGCGGCCAAGACAGCCTGGCTCTCGGCAGGAGACTTCAGCTCCTCGTCCCCCAGACTCTCCTCTGGGATGCTTGAGTATCCTCCTGCCTTGGCAGCTGACTTATCCAGACAGTGGCCCGTGAAGGAGGACAAAGTGGAAACTGGAAGACCATTAAGTGACCTACTGTTGGAAGTCATACTTGGTCACTTTTGCCAAGTCACCAACGCCAACTGCTCTCTCACTCATGAAGGGAGTAATTAAATTCAACCTCTTAAAGGAGGGAGCTGGGCAAAAATGTGGCTATATTTTAAAACTCAGAGCACTGACAGAAGAGTGAGTTAAGTCTCGGGCTGCTAACTACAAGGTCAATGATTCAAACCCACCAGTCACTCCAAGGAGAAAAGACGAGGCTCTCGGCTCCCGGAAAGGTTATAGTCTTAGAAACCTTAAGAAGTCAACCTAGTCTGGCCTATGGGGTTTCTACAAAGAGGATTTTTTTTTCAACCACTACACTTCAAAAGAAAACATAATAATCATCTCCATTTTCTGGGGTCCGGATACTTCTTTCATGGCCAGAATTCGTTGCATTTGTCTACATGAAACGCAGGCCTACCAATGCCTGCCACGGACAGGGTGGCTCACACTAAAGATGCTGAGCCCAGATGAACCTCGGAGTCTCCCACCTGCGCCTTTCGGAGCAAAATCATAGCATGAATCGTATGAGAGGTGCTTGCCCACTCTCGCTGCCTGGTGGGTTCTGGGGTCTGTACGAGCAACCTGAGAGAAGAGAACTTGAGGATGCTCCTCTCCACGCCCCGGGGGCTCCATCTCCTGGGACTCCTCTCCCCTTACTCCTACCAGGAGCCTTCTCCTCCCAGACTCTTCCTTCCTTGTTCACCACAGTCTAACCCTCACTCCCTTAGTCTGTGCTCTTCCAATGACATTCTCAGGCTGATGTTTCCCTGCTGCTCCACAAGACCTCATGAAAGTGTTCAGGAGCAGACATATCACTTTGAGGCCTATGGTGCCCCTGACCCAGGTGACCGTATTTTCAGGTATGTGAAAGATGAGATGGACAACGCATATGAAAACCCAGAAAACAATCTTTGAACGGTGGGGTTGGCAGAGAATAGCAAACTCGCCACGCCAGGCTCCCAGGAGAATGAACAGGTCTGTGTTGGAAGAAGTGCTGGCAGAATGCTCCTTAGCCGTGGGGATGGGGAGACTTGGTCACTGTGACTTTGGACATGTTCTCAGGAGGGACCAGACTCTGGAGAAGGACGTCGTGCTCAGAACAGCAGAGGGTCAGCCACAAAGAGGATGGACTGAAATGATGGCTGAACCGTGGGCTTGAACCAGCAATGATGGTGAGGCCGCCTCAGGACGGGACAGGGTTCCTTCTGCTGGGCACGGGATTGCTATGATCTAGGACCAACCAGCCCGCTCCTCAAAGTGACCCTGTTTTCAAAGCCAAAGTGTTTGTTTGTATTCTCAGCTAAAGCCTATTTACTCTACCAAGACACGTCACCACCAATGAAGATGGCTTTATGATCTCCCTCACTGCCACCAAGTACAGGATTTCTGCAGACAGCCTTGTCTTTCCCTCATGGAGAAGGTGGTGGGTTTGGAGAGCCAACTGTGTGGTTCACAGCCCAACCTCTAACCCGCAGGGGCCCCCGGGTCTCCTTGATGCTAGGAGAATTATTTTGGGGGCGGGGAGGGGGGCTTCCTATTTTGTTTATTTCCTTTCAGATCATAAGACCACCTCCTTGCAATTTCCAGAGAGAAAATGCAAAACAGCAACACATTTAGTTTCAAATACATAAGCCAGGTGCTGGAGGATATAGCGTTACTGATCACGTTGTTCAGAAGGATGTGGCTGGCTCCAGGGCACTTCCATATTCTGCCCGTATCCTGAGGAATAAACACGATTTCTCTTTTTCCTCCCACCGGGATGGTCTCAGGTCATGGCTCCTTGACAAATTTCCCACGAAGAAGATACGGAGCCTGGAAATCGCGCTGACAGGTGGAGCAGGCCATCCCCAATCCCGTGCCAGAACCAAAGGCCGCATCCTTCTTTTAAAGAAGGTAAAGGAGAAAATAACTCCTCCTTCCAAACCAGTCCCTGTCTTCACGACAGCATGGGCCAAACAGTGGTCCCACGAGAGTTCTTTTAAATAAGTTTCCCCCCACCCCCACCCCCTCTTGTCAACTTTTCTTTTTTCCAGATGAATGGAAAACGGAAGGCAGAGAGGCAAAGTCACACACTCAGCGTCACGAGGTCCGCATCAGATGCAGGAGTCGGACGCCAGCATTCACACGCAGCAGAGCCTGGCTCCAATGTTTCAGACTCCACACCTCCTCCTTTCTTCCCGGGGAAGCGGCGCGCCCCACCTCAACTGCCCGTATCAAGCGCCCTGCAAGTTCAAGACCTCCTGGGGTCTGCTCCTCTGGGTGTGCAGATCCTCGTTTCTGATTGGTTCCGCTCCGGTCAGCTGCTTGCGGCCATCACCGCGCACCTAGGGCCAGGGGCAGCTGAGGCTTCTGGGAACCAGGGAGTCATGAGGCCTGTTCCTAAGGAAGATGGAAAATAAGACCCCGGAGCCGGCGGCTGAGGAATACAACGTGATCAGGCCACGCTGGTTGGTTTCACGCCGCTGTGTGCATGGACATCAAGAGTGGTGCATAACTGCCCTAATATTTCATCAGCCGCCCTCTGCATTTCTCTTCGCCTCCTCCTCCCCCCCAGCAAACCCACTCTGGGCCTAGAGCACGAAATGGAAATGTGGGCTCCTTCTCCGGGCTCAGCCGCGGGCTCATGACTTGGCAAATAGCCCCGTCACATTCGGTCATCTTGGACATTTTTCCTGCCCGGCGTGCCCTCCACCCAAACCGACACAGAAGCATTGCTCAAAATGTTGTGCTCAAACAAGCGTGTGACAAAACAGCTTGTCGGTTTGTCTCTTCCTCGCCGAAATGAGACCGGGGTGTCAACATCCGGTCCTGTATTCATTTAGAAGCAGTCTGATCCTGGGACGCCGGTTTAATATCCCGGGAAAATCCGCCGCTTCCTGACTAGCCCATCTCACAAGCTCTCCAAGAAGAAGCGTATCCTGCCCCCCCCCACCCCCACGTCAGTCCCTCGTGAGCCCCGGATTAATTAATTGTAACATCCAGATGAGGGCTGTTCAAGGCTTAGATTGAGGAGGTGAATGCCTGGCGTATTATACACGATGCCGTCCTCATGGTGGATGGCAAAACTAGGACTGTTTAAAGGAATAGAAAGCTCAGTCTTTCTCTCACAGAGTTGGTTTCCAACAGCTGACCGTGCGCCTCTCAGCTGTGTGTGTGTGTGTGTGTGTGCTTGTGTGTGAAAATGACCAACTAAGCACGCACATGCATGCAGGCACTCCTACAAGCAGACATGAATGCGTGTGCACCCCATGTACAAGCACACACACACACATAAGTGTTCAACAAAGGACATTCACAGCATCATGTCCTGGGCTTTGTAACTTGGATGTTTCTTTACTTGAAATTAGAACCCCTTGAGGACATTGGCACTTCTGGTATAGCTGCAGTGTCCCTTGGGGATGAGGATAGAGGTAGTTTGGCGGTAGACGTCTTCCTACAAGAGACTGGGATTGGAGTCCTAGTCAGGCATTCCTATGTCTCTATGATGCTGAGACAGGGTTCCAATGATGAAGAAAGACTAGGAAGAAAGACCTGGCCATCTGCCTCTGAAAAATCAGCCCATGACACACTGGATCACAAAAGCCCTCTCCCATCTGATGGCAGCTAGAACAACGCCATGGGGTTTAGGGGAGCGCGTGGATGGTGCCAACAGTCCGTGTGCCTGAGCCCACCCCAAGGTGACCTGTGACAGAGACTTGGTGCTTGACAAGGGGTCTTGGACCGAAGAAGGGAACTAAGAGAGTGTAGCACTTCCCTGTGACGTTTTCAAAGCCCCCGTGTGCTTCTGAAGAAAATCAGACATTGAAAACCCGGTGGAGAGCTGAGGCCCAGTGGCGTAGTGATTGTGCGTGGGACTGCGGCCCGATGGGGTAGAAGTTCAATTCCAGCTCCACGGAGCAAAGGCCGGGCCTCCTACTCCCACCACTTGAGGGCAGTGATGCACAAAAAAAGGAAGAAAGAAAACCCAGTGGAGTGCACTTCTACCTGGACACATAGAGTCAGAATTGACTCGGGAGCATCTCATCTTTCTTGGCACTGGGAGCATCCATGTGGTTAGGGCTTACGTCTTCAAGTTGCCTTTAGCAGCAAGGATATATATGTATATTTGAAAATCGTCTGGTCCTCGAGAGAGAAAGACGACGCTTTCTACTCCGTAAACAGTCTCAGGAACCCACAGCGGCAGTTCTGCTCTGTCCTACGGGGACATTATGGGTCCGCATCACCTTGACGGGCGAGAGGCTGAACCTCGGGGTTGGATAATACAGACAGGGGACACAAAGACTGGTTTGTGACTGTCAGCTGCCCTTCCCCCCCAGCTTGCCAGCAGTCGGCAGGAAGTGAAGAGCCCCAGAGAACATTCTGAAAGAAAAAGCACTGGTCTCTCCTTGTTCCTTTCTGAGGGGAGGACCAGAGCTGACCGGATGATCAACTGTGACTTGTGGACAGGTGAGACTGCTGTCTTGGGGGGCGGGGAGGGGCATCAGTGGGGAAGGGAGCAGTCAGGGGAAAGTGTGCTTCTTGGCTTATGCTCAGAAGATTAGACTGCCGACAAAGCGGGGACATTTCACCTCCAGTCCTTAGATTCCTGTCTCTGCGTGCCTACTGCCTAGCCATCATCTCTTTGCTTTTGGAGTCTGGCTGAACAAACCGCTGACTCGCTCCCAGCAGGCCGATATGATTGGGCTGATGGCCCGCTGGGTCAGAGGCAGCGGTTTGATTGTGACTCACAGTCACCCCATAGGACAGAAGAGAAACTGCCTCTGTGGTTTTCTGACACTTAAACTCTTTATGAAAGCAGAAGGCCTCATCTTTCTCCTGAGGATTAGTTGATGGTTTCAAACGGCTGACTTTGCAGTTAGCAAGGAAAAAAAAAATCCCTGCTGTAGGTTAGCAAGAAAAAAATCATGACAATTCAGGTCGACTCATGGCAGCCCTTGTGGGGCAGAGTGAGCCTGTGCTCCAGACAGTTTTCAATGATTTTTCCAAAGTAAACAGCCAGGCCTTTCTTCCGAGGCATCTTTGTGTGGACATGAACCTCCAACCCTGGAATAAGTCAAAGTTTGCTCCACTCAGAGAGTCCAGAGAACGGGTGTAATACACCTTACAAGCAGAAACAGAGGCTCCGTGTCCCTCCTCCCTCCCTGACTCAGAGACCACGAAGTAAGGCCCAGAGAGCCCAGGAGGGAAAGTCTCGTCGATGAAGGAACAAAAGAGTCCTGATGACTCATTGAGCCGCTCAGCCCAAGGTCAGTGGTTCCAGGTCACCACTCACTTGGAAGGAGAAAGATGACACGGTCTGCTCCCATAAAAACTGGCACTCGCAGTCACCCTCTTTCTCCTGCAGGTTGACGAGGAGGCAGAATCGACCCAATGACCTGGAGCTTGAGTTTTTTATGGTGGTTCAAAGGCCACGTCAGATTCCCGGTGGCATAGTGATTATGCATTTCGATGTTAACCACAGGGTCAGTAGTTCAAAACCACCAGCCAACCCATGGGGAGAAGATGAGTCTTTCTACTCCCTTAAAGAGTAGAAAGCACAGTCTCAGAAACCCACAGAGGTCGTTCTGGACTGTCCTGGCGGGTCTCTGAGTGGACACCGACTGGGTGATGGTGAGTTTGGTTTGGGTTTTTGAGAGGCCCCTTGAGCAGCAGGCATTTCAGCCTTAATGGATGAGCTCTCACCCCAGAAGGAGAAGGCCAAGCTCACTATTGAGGGATAGTAGTGTGAGAGAAAGACAAGGTAGAAGTCACAGAGGGCCTGTGTGAACACCGCTGGCCGAGTCCTTGGGCAGTGCTGGACCGTGCCAGGCTGCAGAGAGGTGAAGGGACTCAAGCACCAAGGGGAGGAATTTGAACGTGAAAAGGGGAGGAGACAAGAACATGCCCTCTGGGAAGCTCGCACTGGCAGCAAGTGTGGGGAGAGGCTGGGAAGCAGACAGGCAGGGACTCTAACCGTTGCCTGGGACATGCAGCCAGAGAGGCAGATACTTTAGGGCAGTGGTACTCAATCTATGAATCTCAACCCCTTTGGGGGTCACAGGAGTTGCTTAAGACCATCAGAAGACACATATTTCCAGTGGTCTTCGGAACTGAGACACCGCTCCTCTACCCTTCTCCGGGCCCACATATAAGTACCCAGCGTGCAGACTGTTACCCATGCAACACCAAGCTTCAAGACAAAATTTCATTTATTTGTCATTAGAAATAAATATTTCACAACATATAATTACATATTGTTTTTGTGATGAATCACAATACTTTAATTATGTTCAATTTGTAGCAATGAAAATACATCCTGCATATCAGATATTATATTGTGATTCATAGCAGTAGGGAAATTACAGTTATGAAATAGCAACAAAAATAATTTTATGGTTGGGGTCACCACCACATGAGGAACTGTATTAAAGGGTTGTGGCATTAGGAAGGTTGAGAACCACTGCTCTGTGGCTTAGCGACAAACTGCTGCCTAGTACGGGATGGGGAGAAGGGAGGGATGGGATGATTCTGGGACTGTGAGCAGTAATTCCTGGTGGTGGGTGCTGGTGCGTTTATAGGAGAGGTGGCACTGATAGAAATGTGCAAGTACACATCCACACAGCCACACTCATGCACACTTCTGTTAGATTTGTTCATCTGGAAGACCAGAGGACTTTAATAGCCTTTGCCCTGGGTTAGACAAGATTTTCAAGAGAAAAAAAAAAAAGAGAGAGAGATTTATATAGTGAGAAAGAATATAACAGCTAATTAGTCCACACAGAAGAACAATGGGTTCAGTCCAACTTACTTTCATGAAGCAGTTAATTTACTGGAAGTCCTTCAACTCATGCGGGCTGCTGGGTCCAAGGTCAAGGAAGCAAACAACAAACTCTTCCCTTAGGCAAGGCAGGCAGAGTCTGCCCACAGGCAGCAGACAGCAGGGTGAAACAGCAACTTTCAGTAGCTCAGAGGCTTATCAAGGCAGGCCCTCATGGGATTGCAAACTCAAACAAGGCAACAGGATCCACCAGTCTTGAACTCAACAACGTATGTACCAGCAACATGGCAAAGCAGGTCTTGAAGGGGCCTCAAGCTGTAGCAACACAATCTGAAGGGTTGGGAGTATATAGCACACAGGTTGAGGCAGAGAACTAGCTAAAGCAACAGCACCATGTCCAATCAGTGACCAGGAAGCAAGAGGGCAATAAGACACCAACTATATTTATTTCAGTCATCCTCCTTATCAAGCTGCAACAGATTAAGCTCCACCCAAAGTTCCCCCCAACCTACTTGACATGGTAAACCTAACTACCACGGTCCACTCCCCAGTTCAAAGGCATCAGTTCTTCAGTCTCCCTTACTCATTATCCAGCTTCTGAGTGCCTATGACATGATGGAAAATACCGTGGGTCCAGTGCCCCTTGGTCTTCCGTGTGACACCTGTGTGTTTACCACTCTAAAGAGACGGCTCACGGCAGATTTGTTCAATGCAATGCACTGTTTAATTTCTTGGCTTCTGCTCCCCCGGGTGCTAGTTGAGAGTCTAAGGGAAAGAAAACCTTGACAGTGTCAACCACACACCAGTGAGTATGGTGTTACCCACCAGTCCAATCATGAGGGGGTTTTGTGTTCTTCTGGTTGAAGGCGGTATTCTTTGACCTTCGCTGGCCAAGGCTCCAAGTCTTCTTCGTTTGCAGCCAGCAAAGATTGTGTCACCTCAAGTGGTGGATGAGTTTTCCTCCCATCCGGATGCCGCTTTCCGCTTCGTGTAGTCCGGTTCTCGGATTATGGGCTCCGCTCACAGATGAAACACACATGGTAAAAGAATGCAGCTCTGACATGCTTGCCCCGGTTTAAAACACATGGGATTCTGATGGGAAGTGTGGATTGTGATAAGAGCGGTAAGAGCCCCCGATAAAATGATTTAAAAAAAAAAAACACATGGTACTCATATGCAAATGACGGCTCAGAGAGGGTGAGTGGTTGGCTGATGTCACACAGCCCCAGTGTGGAAGAGTGAAGCCTTCCCCTCCTGCTCTCCCTCTGGTGCCGTTCCTGCTTATGCTGAAGAACATCTAGTCCAGCCCCGCCATGGCCCTTCTGGGTGATGGTCTGTATTGTCGTCAGAAAACTCCTTTATATCGCTCTTTTGCTGTCACTGTCATATTTCTTTGCTCCAAAAGAGAGAACCGTCGGAGAGATTATTTTGACATATTTCCTGAAGACGCTGTGTCTAGAGCACTTGCCTGATAAAAGTGATATATTTATTTGGGACCGCCAAGAGCTTGCTGAAATGAGGAATTTATCTGCATAGCTTTTGTTATTAAAGCGATTCTTCTTGTTTATTTCCTTCTAAGCTACTGATTCCATCTATAATACATGAGTTTCAGGTAATAGAAATTTTTCATGCAAGTAAATATTTTAATAACAACATTATGGTCCTGATTCTGAGTGTTACAAGCAAGGGCCCCGTGTGGTGAGGCAGCACTGCACTGGGAGGCCAGGGGTCTGGGTCCTTGTTCCCGCACTGCTTCTGCGACCTTGGGCCAAGCTCTCTGCGCCCTGTCTGAGCCTCAGTTTCCTTATCTGCACCCTGTGATGGCTGCCACGTGCCCTTCCTAGCTCACAGAGGCCACTGCTAAAGTCAGAGGAGGTGATAGCTTTGAAGGTTCCCTGAACGGGAGTCTCTTCAATTTATGGGCGGGACTGGCATGACACATTCCTTAGAGCATGGACTTGCTGCTGTAACAACAGAGTCCTTTGTTGATACAAATGGCCTAGGGGCTCAGCTGCTCACGGAAAGGTTGGCGATTCAAGTGCACCCACTCAGAAGAAAGACCTGGTGAACTCTTTTGGAAAGTTCAGTCGTCGTCATGAAGCACATGTCTACTCTGACACACCTAAGGCCACAATGAGTCAGGACCCTGCCCCAGTGGCACATGGGCTATAATGTAAATCTGTGTTTTAAATAAGAGGGTTTCTTCTCCCCCAAAGTTGGAAAGAGGCTTACATTATTCATTGTTCTGCCATAGTCAACACAGAATTTTCATCTCTAGAAGCACTGTGGTTGGTGCCATTTAAGAGGTGACCAAAGGGGAGGTCCTATGTCTTTGTCTCCAAGGTGGCAGGGCACACCCACATTGCTTATGCTCATATCTCATTGGCCAAAGTTAGTCACATTGGTGTCACTTGCTTCCCGTGGCAAACAAGGCTAGCGTGTTAGTTTGGGTAGACCAGAGAAACAAATCCAGAGATACTCATGTGTGTATAAGAAAGAGCTTTATATAAAAGAGCAATTGTGCTTTGAGAAAACATCCCAGTCTAGTCCAGATCAAGACCATAAGTCCGATATGAGCCCAGATATCCGATGCCGATCTGTAAATTCTTCCTCAGATTTTTCAACATATGCAATGGCACTGAATGCAGGAAGATCGCGAGCCAATGTCTGGAAAGCCTTGTGGATCCAGTGGCAGGGGAAGCATCTCAGCGCTGGTGTGGGTCTCCACGTGGCTCCTCTGGCCGCAGGACGCTAGCATCGCTCCATGGGTTTTGTCAGCAGGAAGACCAAGCGGAAAGTCTCCGTCTGACCTCCAGTGAGCTATTTCTCTCCTCCGAGCCTCCAAATGAGGTCATCAAGCTGTGACCTGATCGACAGGCTAGACTCCACCCCTTCGCAAGTTGACAGAGACTATGTAACTACCACAGCTTATACGTATCGTTTCTAGTTTGGGGGCCATGTTCCTAGCTAATGCTCAGGACGAGAGAAGGGGTCTAGAGGACACTTAGCATTGTGGGAAGACAATGACCACTTGCGATACTGGCCAAAGGTATAAGGGCAACCAACCAAGTAGAAGCACTCTGCACCTGTACCCACATGCCCATCTTCTGTACCCAGACATGTGTGGGCGTTCCCGCATGCCCACCTGCAAACGAAGATGATGAGTGTACAATGTAGAGTGTTGGCAGTGCTGGTGCTGGTGTTCAGTGCTGCTGAGTCAGGTCCAACCCAAGGCATCACAGAACAAAACACTGCTTGGCCCTACACCATCCTCACACCATGCCTGTGTTCAAGTCCGTCGTTGCAGCCACTGCGCCAATGCATCTCAAGCAGGGCCTTCCTCTTTCTCACTTTTGGCAGTGGCTGGAGGGGTTCCTACCGGTGGGCAGTCTTCCTCAGAGTGTAGTCATTTGGCGGTCACAGTGGAATCTAAATCTGATGTCCTTCTTCAGAGACTGGTCCCTCCTGATAACATGTCCCAAGTACACGAGATGACATCTGGCCATCCTGACTTCTAAGCAGCAGTCTGGCTGTACATCCTCCAAAGTGACATCTTTGCTCTTTTTTTTTAATGAAAAATCATTTTATGAGGGGCTCATACATCGTTTTTCACAATACGTAAATAGACATACTATGCCAAGTACCTTCGCACATCCGCTTCTGTCATCATTCTCCGAACATCCGCCTTTTCCCTTGAGCCCTTGGTGTCGGCTTTTCCATCCCCTCCCCTCTTCCCTTGCTCTCTGTCCCCATCAACCCCTACTACTTTATAAAGTATTATTGTTCTGTCATATCTTATACTGCCCAACACCTCCCTCAACCCATCCCCCTGATGTCCGTCCTCCAGACAGGAGGTCATGTGTAGACCCTTGCAGTTTGTTCCATCTCTCTACCACCTTCTCTCCACCCATCCAGCAACGTCCTTGCTTTTTGACACTTTAGAGGAAGCTATGGCGGGAGATGGATCCCATAGAACGGATCCTGTGATTTTCTGACCCCTGCTTCCTTGGATGTTGATCATGGATGCAAGTGAAATGAAATCATTGACAGCACCCTTCTATTTTTTATTTTTCTTGATGTGACTTAACATGGCGCAAATCCTTGCGCCATGTTTTCTTTGGCAGAGCCACTGTGCAGATGGAAGGCTATCATCTATGCAACTTCTTCAACCCAGGAAGAAGAGGGGTTGAAGAATTATGCATTGAATTTCGTTGTCAAAACTATAAGAGTTAGATCGGAGTCTTCGGTTATGATCTTGTTTAGAAGTCAAGTCTTTGAAGACATGCTACGTTAAATTCATACAAGGTCAGACTCAAGTTGGACGGATCCCAACTGAGGGTGTTCCTTAGGAAGGAGGTGAATGGTAGAGAAACAGGAAAGGCACTGTGTCAGCTGTAAAGTGCAAGCCAGCCAGCACCCAAGACTACCTGAAACCAGGAGACAGCAATGGGACAGCTTCTCCCTCAAAGCCTCAGAAGGCATCAAGATGGTCAACACCCTGATCATGGACCCTCACTCTTCAGACCTGTGAGACAGGGAACTCCTGTTCTACAGCAGACAACCCTTGGATGCAGCAGTCCTGAGAAACACAGCCAGAGGTGCAATATGGACAGACAGACACCCAAAGGGAAGAAAGATTGGATCGGCTGTGCAGGGGTGGGTGGGTCACAGACCTCCCTGCACCAAGTTCAAGCCAGATGCATTGAAAGCCTTCCCTGCATATCAAATGGGCAGCCTGTCCCTGTCCTTCCCCCACATAGAGCTGCAGTACATTTTTTTAGCTAATGCTAAGCACCCCAAACAAGGGACTCTAAGCTAAGACCCAAGCCCTGACCCCACGCAGCTGCCCAATTCTTCTCTGATGTCTCTGCTGTGAAGTCAAGGGAAACCATGGCTGGTGGGGGCAACTACCTTCCACCGGCCCCAGGTGCCAGCACCCAGCCCAAGGAAGAGGACAGAGTTCTCCCCAAAGTAGCAAACACACACACACACACACACACACAATACTCCAGCCTGCATGTGATCGTGTGGGAGAGAATTGACAAGGGCAAGGGTCATCCCCCAGAGGCAAACAAAACCCTTACTCCTGACTCATGCCACTGCAAGTGCTTCAGAGTAGAATTGTGCTCAGTGGGGTTTGCTATGCTTGGGTTTGATAACAGACAGTCAGGCCTTTCTTCAGAGGTATTTCTGGGTGAACAGGCACCTGCGACCCTTTCTGGTAGCTCACAGGCACCTGAACCCAGAGTTCTACTCCAGGATCCCGGCAGACACCCTGAGGCCTTGTGCAGACTGTAGGTCAGCGACAGACAAGCCTCCGGATTTCACACTTCCCCCTCAACAGACATTAACTACTCTTGTGTCTGCAGATCACTCACTCATCGTGATTTCTCAAAACCACTTGTTTCCTCGTAGTTTCCTGCTGGGAATGTGAGAGGATAGCAAATTTATGTTGAAGTTGCCGCCTAATCCAGCAGGATCACAAAGAAGGAGAAATTAACCCGCTTCTTAAGAGACATGTTTGGGTTGACTCTCCATAAAGCAATTACACTTTGGGGTTTGTTTGTTTTTTAAGTTGCATGAAGACTTATCCTGTATCGTGCCCCACTGAAGCAGCCCCATCAGCGGGTTCACCTTAGGGGACCCAGTGATAAAGGTTCCCTTCATCTCTCTTGCTGAGGTATGTACCAAGAAGGTCGCTGACTCTGGCGGAAATGGGAGACAGGACCCGCCCTGGCACGTTCTGGGAGACAGGCATGGTGGTGAACAGTGACTGTAGCTAGCGTGCCCTGGACAGTCTCGGTTGGAGGCGGTGACCGTGGCCATGCTCAGCACCTTCCATCCGAGCAGACTCTGTGGCTGCCCTGCACCATCCCAGGTTCTCTCCTGATGGCTCCTCCCCCACGGTGTGGCGGTTAGATTGTACGTCAACTTCAATGGGCATGAAAGTGTAGGGGTGGAATCCAACTTGTCAATCAGGTCACAGCCTCATGGCGTCTCTTTGGGGGTGTGGTCTTTTATCAGAAAGAAACTGGGAACTGCTCCCCCATCCTCTCTTGCACCCTTGCCTTCTGACTTGCTGGAACTCCGCCTGCCCCCAGGAAGGCTGTCCTGCCATGTTTTCATGGATCTTGGATCCACTTGACTCTGTATCTACCAACCTGGGATCTCCCTGCTTCCTGCATTACCTTTCTGCCTCCTCGGCCTCCAGTTACCTGAGTCTGAAAGGACTCTAGCTAGCACTGGACTCAAAGGCTTAAGTCGGATGAGGCTGGGATGCTTTCCTGATATAAAATTATCTCTTGATATAAAGCTTTTTCTGATCCATCTAGGAGTGTCCCTGAGTTTGTTTCTCTACCCCACCCAACCTAACACACCTCTCCAGGCAGGTCTGCGTCCCCATCTTTGGAGATGCATCCCCAGGGATCATTTGGAATCCAGCGCTGGTCTTGTCATCTCCTCCCACCATACATCTGCCTTTGACCAAGCGCTTTCCTGTGGAAAAGCCTGGACTTCTATTACTTTGCCTCTTCATCATCCTACTTTTCCTTCAGGTTCCAGATCCATTTCATGCAAAGCAAAACCCAAAGACCTTTCAGAGGATGAAGCATACTGATCACCTTAGTAGGGTCACTCTTAAGAGTGGCAGAGTCCTACCACTAATTATTATAACAGAATAATAGGGGTACACAGAAAACTGGGACAGGTCACTTCCTATGTTGGTCTGGGTTGACTAGAGAAGCAGATTCATAGACCCTCGTGTGTATAAGAAAGAGCTTTATATAAAGAGTAATTGTACATTAAGAAAATATCCTAACCCAGTATAGATCAAGTCCTCATGTCTGACATTAGCCCATATGTCCCATACCAATCGATAAATTCCTCTTCAGACTCATGAAACACATGCAATGACACTGAAGATCACAGGTCAGCAGATGGAAAGTCATGTGGATCCAATGATAGTGGAAGCAGCTCAGCACTGGCGTGGGTCTCCCTGTGACCCCTCAAGCTCGAAAGTTCTGACTCTACCAGTGTAACTCCAAGTGGCTTGTCAAAAGGAATGTCTCACAGGGATACAAAGCGGAGAGAATGTGAGCCCTTCACCTCCAGCAAGGAAGACCAGAGTTCCCAGAATTCTCTGGAAAAGGCCATGCCCACACAGAGACCTCATTGACTGTGACCTGATTCGCAGGCTAGACTCCACCCATTCACAAGTTGACAGAGTATGTAGCTGCCACACTTCTCTATCATACATTCATGGCCAGGACTTCTGCCATCTCTTTAACTTCATTGCCTACAAGTTCCCTCAAAGACTCAGCTCCAGTCATTCTGGCCTCTTTGATGGTCCTCAGTAAGCCCTTGGCCCTGAGAGTCCCCACTGACTTCACCCGAAAGGCAGCCCAGCGTGCTGTCTTTACCTCCTGCTAGTTGCTGTTCAAATATCACTTCCTCAGAGAAAGTCACCCTAGCTGTCCCGAAGTTGAACCTCATCACGTATTTCTTTGCTCAGACTCTTGAATGGAAGAACTGTGTCACAGTGACATTATGAATGTCAACCAACTCATTTCCCAAATGTCTGAAACACCAGCGGGCTCGCTGCTTTGACACAATGATTCATGAAGCCTCCTCGGTGCTGGATGTACAGGGGTGGAGGGAAGCTCTGGGTGGACCCCAGACTAAACTGCTCTGCACAGAACTCTTCATGTGTCCTTCAGTAGCATCCGATGCTGCTGGCCCTCTCCTGGCAAGATGCTCACATCACACAGCAAATATTTGCCCAATATCTGTATAGGTGATGACAGACCTCCCCCTCCCCCCAAAAAAACCCCAGTAGGGTTGAGTTTTTAGTAGGAAGAACCTGAAGCACCATCATGATGTAGAAGCTTCCGGACTGGGGAAGCCTTCAATTCCTCTTCACTCCAATTCAATGCACCATCCTTGTAGTCATGGAGATTCTCTCCGTTATAAGCACCAGCAAGCCAGCATCAACCCAAAAGTTGTGTGGAAAAGGAACCTGTTGGTTTGTGTAACTAAAGGCTCCAGGATTCAACAAGCTTTGGGCATGCCAAACTGTCAGAGGAACTGCTTCACCGTGTGCTTATTGAATCCTCCGACTAGCTCTCTCTATGAGGCAACAATACCTGTCTTGGAAGAAATAAAGCCAGAAGAGTCCTTAGAAGTAAGAATGATGAGACTCTGGCTCAAGTACTCTGGACTTTCCATCAGGAGAGGCTGGCATGGTGAAGAGTTCCTCTTGCTGGAGTCCACAATCCATGCTCATGAAAACAGCCATCAAGAGATCAAACAACTCATTGTGTGGGGTAAATCTCCTGCACAAGACCTTTTTGACTTGTTGAAAGGCAAGAATGTTGCTTTGAAGACTAAGGTGCACCTAGCCCAATTGTTTGATAGATGTGAGAGTTGGGCATTGAATAAGGAAGACTGACTCAGAATAGATATGTTTGGATTACGATACTAGCAAAGAATATTGAAAGTACCGTGGACTGCCAAAAGAATGAACAAAGCTATCTCGGAAGGAGTCCAACCAGAACGTCCCATAAAAGTCAGGAGGGCGAGACTTGGCCTCACATACTTTGGTCCTATTATCATGAGAGGCCCATTGCTGGAGAAGGACATCTTGTGTGGTAAAGCAGAGAGGCCTCAGAAAAGAGGAATACCTTCAATGAGATGGATCACACAGTAGCTGCAACGAGGGGTTCAAACATCACAACAAGTGTGCAGAAGGAGCAGCAGCAGGCAGTGCTTTGTTCTGCTGTACACAGGGTCATTTTTTAGTCAGAACGGACTCGGTGACACGGAACAATAACAACGTCAGGCGAGACCAGGCCCCTGGAAAAGGACATCATGCCTGGTAACAGGGAAGGTCAGCAAAAAGAGGAATACCCTCAGAAGAGATGGATTGATGCAGACACGGTCACAGTGGGTTGCCACGGGTCAGAACTAAATCTACGACACCTAAGCACAAGCCTTGCAAGGCAGCAAAGCTAACACTGACAGCTGTAGATTCGCATCTTCCTGACAGCCAGCAAAACCAACGCATAAAGAAACTCCCTGTCAAAAGTTTCAGGAAAATCCCAAAGGGGAACAAAACACACACACACACACACACACACACACACACACACACACACCAGTTGCCACTGAGCCCATTTCAACTCTTGGTGATTTCATGCATTTTAAAGTAGAACTTTATTCTGCAGGATTTTCGATGGCTGTTGTTTGTAGAAGTTGCAGGGTGGGGTTTCACAAATTCCTCGCACAAATGGAATTGAAAGAGCAGGTCCTTTTTCCACAAAGTTTCCGAAGGCCCCTTTTAGATAGTCAAGCCTTCTCTGGGGAGGTGGACTTGAACTGCCAACCCTTCCGTTAGTAGCCAGCTGCTTACCCATGAGTGACACCCAGGAACTCAAAGAAGGGCTGCTGTTTTCTTCACTTGTGTCACATGCACAAGTCTAAACCAGAGGCTGAGCCCTGGAGCCCTAGGTACCCAGTTGACTAGCCTGGTTCCCATGCTCAGTCCTGGATCTCAGGTGGTGGGGACCGTGCAATATATGGCTTCCCCATCGAGCAATCAAAAAATGGGCACACAGTCTACATCCCAATCCCAGTCTAAGGATGCTGTGTTGTGCCCTGGGGGACAACAGCTGTATAGAGTTAGACAGCTGTCATCGGGGGATCATGTGGCTTGTGCAAACCTGAAGTTTGGTGTCCAAGGAAGGCAGGCCTGGGGGTCTGCTTCCCTAAAGATCAGAGCCGAGGAAACTCCCTGGAGTCATTCCACTCTTGTCACATGTGGGTTTGGGATTTCTGGTTGGCCTGACAAGTCGTTTCCTTCCCTGGGACTGAGATTTCCCCAACGGGACAGGAGGGTCAAGAGACCTTACCTGGCCAGACCTTACCTTAGAAAGAACAGTGAGGGAGAAACACGATCATTTTCTGTGAGGCGGGGATGGGGTGTCCCTCCTGAAAAAAATCTTCCTGCACCCCCAGCACCAGAAGAGTGAGGGCCCGGGCTGGAGGATGGGTTTCCTTCCCACTTTGTCCCAGAGAAAGAAGCAACTGGGATTCCCATTGGTTGGGGTTCAGATGAGGCCCCCCTCCCGCCACCTCCACCTCTTTGCTGTCAGACACCTTCTTTGAGCCCAAGGGAGGCGAGATTCCTCGCTCTCATCCAGAGTTCACACCGCACAGCCATGACCTGAACAACACATCCACAATTAGCTAACTGCGGATCATTTTCAGCAGAAAATGGAGCATGAAATATGTAAAAATAATGAGCCCTTCTCGTGAAACTCCAGTAGCTGCTACCGGGTAACCAATTTAAATAGCTGTGGCAATTCCTGAGGAGGAAATCCATTAAATAAGGCCAGTGTTGAAATCGTTAGGTATGGACCCCGGAACTCACTTGGTAATTAATTTGGTCGATAAACATGGTATTAATCCTCCCACAGTGTGTACCTTAAATGAGGTTTTTATTGAAATATTGGGTCCCGTGTCAGGCTTTGCGGCTAAACCGAGAAGCCAGGGGCATCGGTCATGTCACGGAGGTCAACACAGGAGCCAGTTTGACTGACAAGAGGGAGAAAACAATGGCCCTGGCCTCACAGATCCAGACAGAGGAGAGTCCAGAACCCTCAGGACAGGGTCCCCAGGAATGAACACAGCTCCCATGACCTGTGCCGAGCTTGTCCCAAACTTGTCCCTCCCCTTGGAGGTCGCTGCAGAGTTTGGGACTGGCCTCCTGCCTTTCCCATCCTTCCTGCCTGGGTCCTCCTCCAGATGGCTGAGGGAAGACCTGGGCAAGCACCGGCGTTGGCATCACAGCCCAGTGCAAACCTAGGCTCAGCCTCTCTGGTTATGGAGACCCATAGGAAAGCCCCCACACACACACTTCTAATGGGTGCCAGGTGCTCAGTCATGGGTCAGGAGAACACTCTCCATGGGTCCTGTTGTTCTCCTCATCTTTTGGTCAAAGAGACTCAGATGACTTGGAAGATTTAGGAGCAGACATACGAGCAGGAGCACTCCAAGGAGGATGTTGTAACACTTCAAAATGGGGGTGGGGGGCTTTCAGTTCATAGCAGTGAATTACCTAGACCATGACAGTGAGCTCCCAATGGCCTTAAGGGTCCCACTCCATGTAGCTATGGAAAATTGACACAAGAAGGGGCACTTGACTTGCCCCACACAAAGCCAATCAAATTCCCTCTCCATCCCGGGCATTTGAAATCAAATGGAGATGCTGGGCTCCCCCAGGCTCCACCCCACAAGGAGCTGACAAGCTGTGAGGAGATAGCCTGGAATGTGTGGGATGCATTGCTCCATACTCCTTTCTACTCCCTGGTCCTGACCCTAGCCTCCTGGGCTTGACCCAGGAGGAGCCTTGTTCCCGGCCAGGTGTGGACTTGAGTTCCTGACCATGCCATAGATCACTCTATACCCCGTTCACAAGCTGCACTCTGATGCCAGCAGCCCACCAAACATATTTCCCTCCACCTGTTTCAGAAGCAGACACACTTGCCACAGGTAGTGCCAGAACAAGTGCGGATGTTTTGCCTATAGCAACAGCCAGCCCAGTCCCTGCTCCCGAAACCAAGCTGGCTGCCATCCGTTCATTCTGAATCAGAATGACCCTCCCGAGCTGCCCCTGTGGGTTTCCAAGACTGGAACTCTTCCCAGGAATAGAAAGCCTCATCTGTGCTGAGCAATGGCTGATGACCTGACAGCTAGCAGCCCAGTGAGTAACCACTACACTACCCACCCCTGCAACCGCTGGGATAAGACCCTCTCGGTGGAGCTTGATCCTGGGCACATCCTGCTGCCATGGAATCCGAGGCCCAGAATGACTGGTCCGAGCTGCTGTTTGACCTAAAGGGTAGTGGCAAGGGCAGGCAGGGTTCTAATTCGCTCCAACTCTCTGCAAGAGAAGCTCAGCCGACTCCACTGGCCAGAATCTTGTAAGAGAAGACTCTGGGGTTAGTGGGTCAGCCAGAACCCCTAGAGGCACCCTCATCCTCCCTCTCTTCTGAGTGCCAGCAGACAGGCTCTTAATTCCTGTGCGTCTCTCTTTCTCCCCATCTCTGTCCCTTTCTTGTTTCCAAGCTCCACCTCCATCAGAATTGTCACCTTCTTCTACCCCAATCCCAAATCATCACTACGTAAACTTGTGCAAGATCACCTACAACCACATTCCCTCGCTCTTTATAAATCATCTGTGATTCCCCTTTGCCCGCAAGGCCAAGTCCAGCCTCCTGAAGCCTAGCATCCCAGACCCTTGGTAAGTCCCCCTAAGAATGCTCAGAACCCCAGCATTCATCTAAGGAGAAGAGAGTTGATTTCTCAATTCAACCATTTCCCACCCCACCTCAGGTTCTGATGGGCCTCCACCTCCACTCCTTTTGTGGGAGGAAATCATGGCTTTGTTTATTTAGAGGCTGTCATTCTGTAGAGCAGAGACTGGAGAGGGGGGTGGTTATAATTATAGACTGCCAATCGAGGCTGTTATTAATCAAAGCATCCCTGAAACATATCAGAACTGTAACGTGACAACCCCGTGCTCCCCTCCCGCTGGCTCCAACGCTGATCGGAAAGGAAACTGACCTTTTCTGCAGCTGAAGGATGAATGTCAGAACTGCACTGGGCCATCCTTCAATTACTGTCACCTTGAAAGGGGAGAACGCCCGAGGCCTCACACTGAAGTCTTTTCCATCACAGATGTATTTCAAATGCTCCGACTCCTTGAGAGAGGCATGCTGGGCTCACCAAAGCAAAGCAACCCCTCTGTGGTTTGGGCACCCGGTGCGATAACCCAGAAAGCCATCGGCTTAGAAGATGATTTGGGGGATTGATCACCACTCCCCTTCTGATCGCCCCCCCCCCCACCGTTTCAGCACACTGAGGATTTCATTTCTCTTCCATGGCGATTTCCAGCCGCACCACAGGGGAAGAAAGATGCCTTCATCACAAGCCTCCGGGACGCAGATTGTGGTAGATTGCTTTTTCATTTTTTTTTAATTTTTTCCTTTTACAAAATCAAGTGTTTATTGTGGAGCTTTAAATAAAGAGAGGGTAGAGGAGTGGGTGAGGTGGGAGGGGGCAGAAAAAAACTTTCCTTCTGCTCATATTTCTAGCCTCTATTCAAAGTTTTCGTTTAGCTGGAAGACGGAAAGGGTTGAGCTCAGTAAGCATGAAAAGGCAATTCAACATCCCAAGCAGAATGGAATCGCTGGTCTTTGTAGTTCAAACACATCGAATTAGCACCTTCACAGGCTGCAGGAGAGTGGCTCCCTCTGTCTGCTGTTACCTATATCTACCTAAGGAATCCTTGCCCATTCTCCCCACCCCTCCCCACCGAATTAACCAGGTATATGATTGAGTTTCAGTATTTACACATAGGTCGTCCATCTAATTTCCCCTCTACTTTGTAACAGGCACATTCAGGATTGGAGCTGAGCCAGAAAGTCTGACCCCATCACAAGCAAGAGAGTTCTGCATTCAATGGACCGAAGACTTCCATCTGCTTCCAGATTGAGCAGACCCAGCCCCCTGTGGTCAAGGGGGTTGGCAGAGCCCATGGGAGACCTGGTTCATGGGCCTGGCCAGTGGTTTACCCTGACCACTGGCCAATGACAGTCAGACATGGAGGCGTCTTCTCATCCCTCGGAGTCCAGGGATCCCAGATCATTGCACCACCACCTCCCTGCCTTGCTGGACCTCGCAAAGCGTGGCTGGGGAGGAGGATGCTGGGAGGGGAGCAGCCCCTCGTCCTAAACATATTCTCTGAAAGAGGTGCCTTCCCCCGTGTTTTAAAGGTAGGAAGTCCACGGAACCATTGAGACCAATGGGAAGACTTTAGAGGTGACCATGGGACCATTGAGATTCATGGGAAGATTTTAGAGGTGACCTCACCAAAGACAGACTGAGAGTCCTGCCCCAAAGGTGAACATGGGGGAAGATGACTCACTGAGCTGGTTGACCACCCAAAAGGGCGTTTCCCAGAATGCGGGACCCTCGGGGTTGGAAGGCAGTCTCAGGAAAACCAAGATAGGTTTTCACCCTCTGGTGACAGTGGCTCCTGGTTATCATCAGCTGGCAGCTGGCCTTTCTATGCAACTGGATGAATCTTGCCCAGTCTTAGGTCATCTTGTGAGCATGGGTGTTTTATAAAGTCCCTGGTGGGGGCCATTGGGCAGTACCATCCAACAAAGGGAGTCCAGCACCCAGCACTGTACCCAACAATTCCGGCCTGTGTGCCACAGGAGATTTGCTGGCTGATTTTCAGATGCACATCTCGAAGAGGCTTTTCTTCCCAGTCTGTCTTAGTCGGGAAGCTGGGCGAAAACCCAGCCAGTGTTTGGAATGCCTGGGGTATAGCCTTCACCATCACCACCACACATAAGCTCCCACAACGCGACACAGTAACAGGCAGGTTTGGTCCTGCTAGAACATGGACGAGCCTTTCTCATGAGTCCCTTCACCACCGACCAAAGGCTTCACTCTGCACCCACCCGCTACCCCACCCAGAGCTGGAACCCAAGCTGTGTCTTTGGACATCTTGATGAAAACATCAGCCAGAGTGCTGGGCAGTTAAGCCTGGTGCTGGTGCTGGCTGCTCAAATGCCCCTTGTGGCCTGGGAACCACAGGACACCCTGGACAGCCCCCTTGACAATTCAGCTCAGGAGCCAGGCAGGGCACAGGCTTCCCCAAGCCCAGCAAAGCCAGAAGTCAGCACAGCACACTGCTTCTTTTCACTTTTTCTGGGGCCTAATCCCACCTTGGGCCCCTGGTCCATCATCTGTGTGGCCCCGAATCTCCCCAAGTGTTGTTTACCAAAGAACTGAAAAAATAGTCTTCTCTCCCCATTTCCCTCTCCCCTTCTCCCATCCCTCCTAATCTCTCTCTCCCCCAGGGGCAACCCTCTCGGTAACTAGCAACTCTGGTCTACCAATTAATCAAACTCAACCCCTCACTCCTCCTTTACTCCTCTCTTTCTCTCCCACCTCATATCCAGCCTGCAAGCCAGCCCTACCGGTTCTCATGCTCATACCCAGAATCCCATCTGAGCACCTCCCTGACTACCACCCATGTCCAGCCATTGCCCCCTCACCTGGATGGTCCTGTGT
This sequence comes from Nesogale talazaci, assembly GCA_004026705.1. NCBI lineage: Eukaryota > Metazoa > Chordata > Mammalia > Afrosoricida > Tenrecidae > Nesogale > Nesogale talazaci. The sequence goes on from PVJH01016333.1 coordinate 44,078, forward strand.
GAATCTCACGTCTCTGCTCACACCACCATTCCTCCATCCTCAACGGAGCAGACAGAAGTCTTGTGAAATGGAAGTACAACATAAGACCTTCATTAGCTCCATGTGGCAGTCATGTGCTTATGTTAATTTCATGATTGAGATGTAGGGGTGGAGTCGAGCCTATTAATCTGGAGATAGCCATTGAGTAGCCAATGAGGCCTCTGTTTGGGTAAGGCTTTCTCCTGAGACTTCTGGGAAATCTTGCGATATTTCCCTCGTGAAGATGAGAAGTTATCTTCCCAGTTGTTGGGAGTTAGTATCAGAGACGATGAATCAGGGACAAGACAAGATGGCAGCGTCTGAGGAGCTGAAGGAGCCAAAGGAGAAGCCACATGGCCTTAGCCTGATGGAACCAGACCTCTGAAGATGGCAAAGCCACATGGAGAGTCTTGCCAGTGCTGAGTTGCTTCTACCACCACTGGATGCTGTTGATGGACCCTGAGCCCTGGAAGTGAGGAGCCATGGGGAGACCCCTGCCAGCGCCAGGATTCTGCACCTACTGACCTGTGACTTTGTGAGTTGGGAGGAGACTTTATAGGCTAGTATCGGGCATATGGGCTAATATCGGACTTATGACTTTGAACTAGACTGGGTTGGGATGTTTTCTTAATGTTGCATTCCTCTTGTATATAAACCATACCCTTATATCCACATGCAGCGTGTCTATGGACTAACACACTCCATCTCTTATCTTCTCAGCCAAGGGGCCCAATTGTCCTTCTACCATCTCTGCCCATTCTCCCCTCCCCTACTTCCCCTTTTTAAGTCCAACTGGTCTCCATGCTGTTCCACGATTGACCTCATGCCAACCCTTAGAGCCTCTACAGTGTTCTCCCCTCTGTCTAGAAGTTGCATGGCTGACCCTTCACTCTCTCAGTTCTGCCTGATAAGCTACTTAAAGTTCCCAGTGCCTGCACCCTGCTATGAGGCAGATCCTCCTCCCCTGCTTCCATTTCCTTCAAAACATGTATGGTCGAGGTAAAGCACAATTGACTCAACAGCAGGGCCTGGGTTAGGCTTTGTTTGTTTTTTCCTTCATTGTACTAAATGCTGTCTTTGGACACATTGTTAGGAGAGACCAGTCCCTGGAGAAGGACATTGTGCTTGGCCAACTAGAGGGGCATCTAAAAAGAGGTAGCAACTGTTTAAGACCATTGTTATACCCCTGAGTCCATCCCTCCTCAAGGACTTAAGCAGGGTGAGGATGGCGGAGGACTAGGTAGTGCTTCCTTCTGTTGTGCACAGGGTTGATATGGGTCGGAACTGATTCAATGGCATCTGATAACACCAAATAATGCCTTAAGGAACCGTGGAGACTTAAGTGAGGGTAAAGGCAAGGTTTCTAACTTCAAGACTAACCGTTTGAATCCACTAGTCGATCAGAGAGAGGAGAGGGAGACCTTCTGCTCCTGGAAAGACTTATGGCCTTGAAAACTCAATCTATAAGGTCGTTGTGACTTGGACACGAGCTCTGGTGACACAGAGGTTACACATTGGTCTTCAATACTCAAGGTCTGCTGTTCAAAACCACCAGTCGCTTCACAGGAGAAACATGGGGCTTTCTGCTCACATAATAAGGTCTAGTCCTCAGGAACTCACAGAAGACTGGCCTCTAGGCTTGCTGTGAGTCCACGTCAACTTGATGGAAGTGAGTTCTGGGTCTGATGTGTCAGATACTACTTACTCAGGGGCAGTGGGGTTGGATTTGGGAAAATACTAGTCTTGCTCTTCCCACTAGACTGTGAACGCCACTAGAGGGTCGGGGAGACTCACACCTTTTTTGTTTTGATGTTCATTTCAGGTCCATTTTCATCTATTCCCAACTTTCATTTTTTTCTAAGATCACACAATCCCATCATTCAATCACTTTGAGAAGAGTGATACAGTCGTACAGGGTTGATTCTATGAAACCTAACAACAGCAGCATTTAGGTCTCCCACCACCTAGTCACACCCATTTAAATTGCTTAAAGACTATGAAGCTTGGGAAGTTGTTATTTAAGTCTTACCCTCTTCAAACTCGTTTTCTCATGAAAGCAAATTGTTTGCTTCGCTGTTTATTAATGCTTTCTGTGCTTATCTGTGAGTGGCAGATACCACGGAGGTTACTCTAATATCATTTTGGAGCTTTGCCTAAATTATAAACAACATTCTTGTACTAATTTCTTTCTGGCAACATTGGGTTTCCATGGCCCAGAAGTAGTAGCCTGTTCTTACTCACTGCCATCAAATTGGCTCTGATTTATCGTGACCCTACAGGGCAGAGTAGAACACTTGGACTTCCAAGCTTTAAATCTATATGGGAACAGACAGCCTCACCTTTCTCCCAGGAAAAGTCTGGTGGTAACAGCTTATTTCATGGCCCACTATGCCACCAGGGCTCCTTAAAAGAAGCACCCCATTAAGGAATCTCAAAAGATTTCTTGACTACCAGGTATTCCTTAAGAAATATATATGTAAAAAAGAAATATATATATATATGGATCAAATAAGACTGATGGAAAAAAAATAAAAAGAGAGAGAGTTTCACAATCATTACCACAATCGATTTTAGAACATTTTCTTTCTTCTTGTACGCCTCGTTAGTAACTCTCCATTACCTGCAACCTCCTTTAGCCATCGCCTCAGGGAACCATTAATCCAGTGACCGTCCCTATAGATCCACCTATCCTGGATTTCATCTACTGAACAATTTACAAAACACAAAGCAAAGAGTCAAAAACGCCTACCACAATAATAAAATGAAATAGGGAAAAAACTCAGTCAAAAAGAAGACAAAATATTAAAAGCTAGAATAACTTGACAATGGGTCAAAAGGGAAATCATTTTTCCAATATTTCATGAGAGTTTTTATACATACAAGTGTTATGGATGGAAATGTGCTTCCCCCACCCACCACCCCAACTCACCCAGAAGTTAGGTTGAAGTCCTAACCCGGTCCCTGTAAATGGGCCCTGTTAGTAAGTACAGGGTGTTTGTTACATTAATGAGGTCTTACTAGAAATAGAGAGAGAGATGCTCAGACCTCAGGGGAAGTCACCATGAGAGGAGGGAGCCAGACACACCTACGACCCCAGGAACCCTGTGATAGGTAGGTTTGTTGTGCCAGTATAGCTAATGAATGCATGTAAGATTAATTAAAGAGCGGAGATATAAGTGGTTTGGAAATCCTCGCCTTTCTTTCTCTTGCTCTTGGATCTTTGGACCAGCCAAGCTGCCTTGTTGTCCTTTGCCTCGATTTGCAAGTTACACTACCCATGGGACACCTAATCTGTGGACTGTGTCATTGTGAGTTGAGGTTCCTTCAAACCCTGCTTCACCACACTACTGGAATAGACATCTCTTGAGCTGAGGACTAACAGACAATCTCATCCGGCTGACCATTGGTGACCTATCTTGCCTGTGTCCAGAGAGCCTGAATTTCTCTACAGAGAGGACTACCTGGCAGCCCCCAAGACTCAAAGGACTGCCAGTATGTTACCTGTCTCATACAAGTGAGTTACACCAAGCCATTCGTACTGCTTTATAAATTGCTTAAATTTATTTCTTATGTTAGCTATTTTTCTAGCTATATGAATATATATAAGTATTAGTGTCCTAGTTTTGTTTCTCTAGGGAACCGTGTCTAACACAAACCCCACCAATTGCTGTTAGCTTTGGTGGGGGGTGAAAAAGGTCCTTCCCCTGGAGTTATACCCCAAATGCAGGCTCCTAGGCACCCATCTGGTGAGAAAACAAATCTCTATTCTTTAAAACTCCTCCCTTGTGGTGTTGGTGCTATAGAACCAAGCACTAACAAGGCAGAGCATGGTGGGGTGGGTAGGGAAGTGGGGGCAGGGGAAGCTAACAACAAGGATCATGAGAAGAAAATGTTCTGAAATTGATTGTGGTGATGATGGCACGAATCTTGGTATGTGAGGCATATGCCAAAGGAACTAGTTTTTCCAAAGAGGTGAGGGCTAGGTGACTAAGGCTTACAGCAAAGTTGAAGGAATTGTTCAGTGGACCCTCACGTGACCCGCACCCCGACTCTTCCATCGCCAACACCTTGCAGCGTTTACTTTGCCACATAGCTAACCATCTATCCCCCCGCCACCCACCCATCTGTGCATCCTATTTTTAGAAGTATTTCAAAATAAGTTGCAGACATCAGTACACTTCACCCCAAAGCATTTCAGCATGTGCATCAGCAATCAGCATTCAGTATTTGTTTACAAGCTTTTTTCCATTTGGGGGAAGCCCAAATGAAACCTGGTGAAATGCGCCTATCTAAAGTGGACCATCCGGCCAGCTTTGGCAAATGCATACACCTGTGTAACCAATACCCTCATCAAGCTAGAGAAAATTACCTCGTCCAATGGGATTGAGCAAGGACTCTCTATTAGGCAGGATCCTCTAGAGAACTAAAACCAGGACATTTATGATTACCTATATATAAGGATAGGTTTGTGGTGCAAGGAGAAAGAGAACTATTAATGGGTCCACACAGCAGCACAGAGGGCTCAATCCAACTCACTTTCATGGGGCAGTTAATAGAATGAAGGTCCTTCCTACTCATGCTGGCCACTGATCCACGGTTGAGGAAGCAGGCAGCGAAGTAGCTGACAGGAGTTTTGGAGTCCACTAACAGGTAGCAGACATGGCAAGGTGGGGAGGCAACAGCAGGAAGGTGAGATGTCAAAGAGGAGGAAAGACCAGCAGCGGAGCAAAGCAGGTCGTGATGAAGCCTCAAGACATATTGATGTACAGCATGGCGACATGATCCACCACAGTTCATGGGTTGGCTCAGCCCACAGGTAGCGCAGAGCAGCTAATTCAGGCAGCTGTGCACTGGTCTGATCACCAGGGAGGGAGAGAGAAGAAGCTGGCCTTGGAGCGCCATTTATCTTGATTGCCCTCCAATCAAGTTGCCACATGACTGACAGACTAAACTCCACCCACATGTTCCTACGGGCGCCATGTTGGCACACACACAAAAACCTCTCTAGAGGGTCAAGGGTTTGGGCTGTTTTGTTCATTTGATGTGAATTCTTCCTACATGAAAGAGGCTCTGACATAATAACTCGAAGTCACTGCCATGCAGCCCATGTTGACTCACGGGAACCAGCAGATTTGCCCCTGTAGGTTTCCAAGACTGAATCTTTATGGGAGTCAAAAGCCCAGTCTTTATCCAGAGGAATAGGACAGGCTGGTGGTTTCAAACTGCCAACCTTGTGGATCGGAGCCCAACGATAACCACTACACCACCTGCGCTCCCTGACAAATAGTAGGTGCTCAGTAAGTATTTGTGGGATGAACAAATGAAGGCTCCTGGAGGAATGATACAGTGAGCTTTTGTGTCCCTCAGAGCAGACTTAGGAGTCCATGGGCAGTGCATCTGTATATGTGCTGGGCTACTGTGGTGGGGAGAGCTTATGTCAATTTCACACACCTGGGTGAAGGGAGAGGTGGAGTGAAACCTATCAATCAGATCATAGGCAGATGATAGGTTCCTGGGGCTGCGGCCTTTTATAAAAGGGATCAACCCTGAGAGGAGAGGAGTTCTCTTTTGTCCCTTTGCCTTTTGCTGGATCCAGATCCTGCATCTGGCTTATCAGCCAGCCAACCCTGGATATATTCAGCCGACCTCGAAATCATTTACCTCCGCATCCACCAGGGTGGTAGTTACACAATTCCACGTCAACTTGAAGACATATCAAAGTGTCGAGGTAGAGTTCCATCTGTCAACCAGGTCAATCAGGACGGTGACTCATTGTGGGCCTGGTCTTATCATAAGAAGGGCCCTGGGAAGCTCCCCACCCCACCCTCTGCCTTCACCTTCCAGCTGGCAAGCAACTCTGGGACCTGCCAGAGACCTGTGATGCAGTCACCGCCAGTTGTTCCACATGATGTTGCACCCCACTGGCCTGTGGTCTTCCTGCATTCTGCATCGTTGCATGTGGCTTTTGAATCTGAAGAGGGATTTGTGGACTGATATCAGACTTGCAGACTTGAGTTGGTCTGGGCTGGGATGTTTTCATGATGTTTCACTTACTTCTTGATATAAAACTCTTTCTTAGACATACATGAGTGTCACGGGATTTGTTTCTCTAGTCAACCGGCCTAGCACAACCAGGCTGTGGTCCTCCTGTTTCTTCATCCTGCTTCCTGTTCATCAATTTTCACAACTACACAAGAAGCCTTCCATTTACACCTGCCCTGTGGACTTGAACTGGACTGCACTTATCCACTTCTACACTGTAGATTCAGCCATTTCTTAATCTAAAACTCTTTCTCTTTACTGATAAATAGACTTGTCACTGGTTTTGTTCCTCGAGGAAAACCCAACCTAAGACAGCGGCTAACCAAGGAGGTTGGTACTTCAGACCCACCAAGCATCTCTTGGAAAGAAGACCTGGGAATCTGCTTCCAGTAGATCATAG
>PVJH01016334.1:0-50830 GCA_004026705.1 Nesogale talazaci
TGGTTAGCAACAGAGCTCTGAACATCAGCAGGACCTGCTGTCAAAAGGTGCAGAGCCTTACCCAAATGTCCGAAACAGTAAATATTTCTTCAGTAAATGAGTGAGTCAAATGGATGTAATGGGGAAATGAAGCATACTACTTTTTTTATATTAGTACTAAAGCAGGTTTAGTTATCATGCACATTGATATTATTAGGTTTACTGGAAAGTAGTTTGGGCCATGAAATACAACAGGACTTCCAAGTTTATGGAAATGGAATTAAAAGATAAATGGAATTTTCCCACAAACTTTTGGATGCCCCCTCATATAATATGGTTGTGGGTTTGTTTGGTTTTCAGTGGTGTATTGTGTGTTTTTTCATAATTTTATTTCATAATTTTATTGGAGACTCTTACTGCTCTTATTTCCATACATCAGTTTCAGGCATATTTGTACTTTGTTGACATCATCATTTTTTAAACATATACTTTCCATTTGAACCCTTGGTATCAGGAGTAAAAATGAAGCGAACATAAATAACTTGGGGAAAAAAATGTGTTGACTAGAAAAAAATAATGTAAGAGGCAAAAGGAACTACATGTACACACTTTCTCTTAGTTGGTGAATGAGAATATGGATTAGTAATTCCGAAACTGTTTCAACAAGCTGATGAAGCATTCATCCATCTATTTAAAGAAATTCAGAAGACAGCTACTTGGCCATCTAACTGGACGAGATCCATATTTCAAAAAAAGTTGACCCAACAGAATGCTGAAACTATAGAACAATATCATTGTTATCACATGCAAGAGAAAATTTCCTGAAAATCATCCCACAGGGGTTGCAGCAGTTTGTTAACATGGAGCTGCCAGAATGTGAGGCCTGTTCAAAGAGGACGTAGAACAGAGTGTACTATTACTAATGTCAGAGGGAGCTTGGCTCAAAGCAGAGAATTCCAGAAGTTTACTTTTGTTTTATGGATCACGCAGGGCATCCAGCTGTGTGTATGACAATAAACTGTGGATATCCTTGAAAATAATGGGAATTCCAGAACACTTCATTATGCTCCTGAGGTACCTGTACAGTGATGCGGGGCAGTTGTGTGAAGAGAACAAGGGAACATTGCATGGTTTCGAGCCATGGAAGATGTGCATCAGGTATCCTCCCACAACACTTGCTCAGGCTGCATGCTGAGCACAGCGTCAGAGAAGCCGGCTTTTATGGAGAACAATGTGACATCAGGATTGGAGGAAAATTTAGAAACAATTTGTAGTATGCAGATAGCACAGTCTTGCATTTTGAAAATGAGGAGGACTTGAAGCATTTGCTGAGACGAAGGGGTGCAGCCTTCAGTATGGATTCTGACTCAATGTAAAGAAGATCCATATCTTCACAACCAGACCAAAAGATAACATCCTGGTAGAGAAAAGATTGAATTGTATAGAATTTTGTCTTGTTCGTGAAAGCAGCAGTCAAGAGATCAGAAGACACATCACATTCGGTAAATCTGCGATCTGCTGTACAAGACCCCTTTAATGTGTTGAAAAGCAGGAGGTTGATTTAAGGACTAAAAGTGTGCTTTACCCAATCCATTATATATATGTATATATATACACACAAACACATGTATGTCACTTTATTGGGAGTGCATATAGCTCACCAAAATCCATACATTCATCGTGTCGAGCACATTTGTACATATGTGCCATCATCATTCTCAAAACATTTTATTTCTGCTTGAGCCCTTGATATCAGCTCCTCACCCCCCTCCTGCCCTCACAAACCATTGATAATTTATAAATTATTATTTTTTCATATCTTACTTTGAATGATGTCTCTCCACTCACTTTTCTGTTGTCTGTCCCCCAGGGAATGAGTTATATGTAGATCATTGTGATCTGCCCCTACTCTCCCCACATTTGCAGATGGGGCACGATTCAAAATGAGATCAGCTGTAAACATGCATTAATAATCGGAATGAGGGATATACGATGTGTGAATCAAGGAAACTTGGAAGACATCAAACAGGAAATGAAACATATCAATATTCTAGACATTAGTGAACTTACGTGAACTGGAATTGGCCAATTTGAATCAGATCATCATATGGTTAACTGTGCCGCTGAGTCTCAGAATCCACAAGAATGACAGATTCAAGAGGATTGGTGTCATACTGTGCAAAAAAGCATCTCAAGATCTATTTTTAAATACAATGCTATCTATAAGGACATCCAGTTAGTACAACTATTATTTATATTTATACATTAATCACTAAAGCTAGTGAAGATATCGAAGAATGCCTACCAAATTCTCCTGTCTGAAATTTCCTTTTACTTTCCTTTTGCCCCATTATCATGCTTAGCCTCCATCTGAGTTTCATTATTTTCTCTCTGTTAAATGTAACAATTGACCAATGCCTAGCAGACTCTCACACCCACCTTGTCACTGATTTTGAATCACTTGTTGTTCCCTTATCCCTGGGCCTGTCAATACCACCTCTTTTCCCCCTCCTCCCCATCTCCCATGCCCCTCCTCCCCAGCCCCCAGAACCATCAGTCCCATCATTTTCACCTCCAGACTGTTCTTCCAGCCTGCCTTATCTAGATAGACCTGCAGAGAAAACAATATGTACCAAAAAAACAGGTATCTTAAGATGAAGCAAGCAAAGAAAAGAAAACAGTGATAACAAAAAAAAACTCCAATGTCCAATGCATATACATATATGTAAAAAAAATAGTAACAATATAAAAACCTGTAAATAGTTCAAGGTCTGTTCATTGGCCTCCAGGAGTGCCCCCCGTTGAGTCGAATGGGGTGCCACACCCTGGCCCCAAGGTATATCCTTGGCACTCCCTCGAGAACTCCATGCTCTGTTGCACACCCTTGGTGTTTTGCCATGATGTGGTTGGATCAGACAGAATACAATCCTGATCCTGTTTCTCCATTGTTGACCAGAAAGGCCTTGGATCAGCAATTTATTAAATACTTTTATTGTGGGGCTCTTACATCTCTTAACACAATCCATACATTCATCCAGTGTGTCAAGCACATTTGCACATATGATGCCATCATCATTTTCAAAGTATTCTCTTCCCATTTGAGCCCCCTGATATCAGCTCCCCATTTCTTCCCTTTCCCCCCCTGCCCTCCCACCCTCCCTCTTGAACCCTTGATAAGTTATAGATTATTGTTTTCATATCTTAGACTGTGCTCTTATTTTATTTCTTAAAATTTTTTTCTTTCATCTTTGTAATCTCTTTAGCATACAAAAAGAATGTTATTAGTAAAAATTAGAGTTAATCATTTATAAGAAAATTTTTCAAGCAGTTCATTCATACTATCAAAGATTCTAGAAAAAATTTACTTAAAATTGCTAATATTTCTGGAAATCCAGACTGCTGCTTCATTACGTTAAGCAAGTCAGAATTCTGCTCACAGATCAGAGGCCATAAGTGCAACTGCAGTCCCCTCATCTCATCTCCAGCCAACCTCTCTGGGCTCTCTCACAGTGGTGAGTCAAGACCAAGGAGGTCCTGTCAGGCCTTCCTGAGAAAGTCTAACGGAGAACAAGGAGGCAGAGTGAAGTGTCTGGCCATGTCAGAGGAGTGACAGACTTATCTAGGGAAGACACTTGTGAATCCTACTTTTCCACTGGTGATACTCTTTTCCTTTGATCTAAGTTCAGCTACAGCGTTTTTGTACATCTGTTGAAAAAAGACAGTGTGGCAGACTTTACACTCTCTAAGTTTCCATTTAATTTCCCATTCCTTTAGATATTAAGAAGGAGCCCTAGTGCTGCTGTCAGGTAAGCATTGAACTGCTAGTCACCAGGTCAGCACTTTAAAGGAACCTGCTGTTCCTCAGGACAGAGAAGAGGCTGTTTGCTCCTGCGAACCTCAGAAAGCCTGTCTGGGGTCACTGTAGGTCAGAATCAGCTCAACGGTAGTGGGTATGGGGTTAGATATTTTGGGAATACAAAGATCTTCTTACTAAAGTGATTATTAGTTGATCTTCATGTTGGGTTTCAAACTGAAGTCACTAAAGAACAAAATTGATAGCAAGTTTTGGGGAAAAAATTTCCCCTAGGCCAAATGTGATTTATTTAGCTTCACTGTTGAAGTATTATAGATAAAGTATGCTGTGCCCCAATCCTGCAACCACCAGCCATTTTTGACAAGACAGAGAATGAAAAGGACCCCAAAAAGGAAATTAATCTTTCTGTCATTTAATATAGTTACGTTGGCTCAACAGTTCCTCCGTAAAACCTTTAAAGCTTCCATTTAATTTTCTGTGGACTTGTTGCTGCACTTTTCAGAGAACACTACCCCTTATTCCTCTAGAACTGTTTCTTAGTTTCAGCCATGCATTTTTGCTAATGTACAAGAGGTCTTTCTAGAAGTAGAATTGGCAGCACTGGAAATTGTGTGTTTTTGAACATTTTCGTGGGTGAAACATTTTAGGTGAAAGTTGACACAGTAAATTTATTTCCCCTTCCATAGTTGAGACACACGTTGCTCTGTGACATTGCTTGCTTTCCCTGCCGTGGGCCAGCACTCTCTCCATGTCCATCCTGCCTTTTGTGTTTCTACCCTTCTGTGTCAAGTCCTGGTAGACTAGAGAAACAAATTTATAGACACACATATGGATATACGGAAAAGGTATATAGTAAGAGAAATAGGACTTTAAGAAAGCATCCCAATTCAGTTCAGTACAAAGTCATAAGTCCGATATTAACCCATTTGCCCAATTTCAGTCTATAAAGTCTCATTCCGACTCAGGAAGTCACAGGCCAGTGGGTGCACAGTCCTGGTGCCAGCAGGGGTCCCCTCATGGCTCCTCGCTTCCAGGGCTCAGGGTCCATCAGCAGCATCCAGTGGTGGCCGAAGCAACTCATTGCTGGCAGGGGTTCCCACGTGGCCTCTCCAGCTTTAGAGGTCTGGCTCCATCAGGGGAAAGCCATGTGACTTCTGCTCCAGCTTCTCAGATGCCGCCATCTTGTCTTGTCTGTGATTCATTGTCTCTGAGACTAACTCCTAACAACTGGGGAGATAGCTTCTCATCTCCACGAGGGAAATATCACGAGATTTCCCAGATGTTTTAGGAGAAAGCCATGCCCACATGGAGGCCTCATTGGCTAGCAGCTATCTCCAGATTAACAGGCTAGACTCCACCCCTACATCTCAATCATAAAATTAACATAAGCACATGACTGACGCACCTCGCTTCCCTGCCCCGCTTTGTGGTCTCACTTTGGCTTTCATGCAAAACTTGCCTGTTTGCTCTTGATCCAAGCAGTACATTCAGCCTGGTGTCATGGTTCATTTTGTAGGCCAATCCATCATTTGGCTGAAAGGTGACCTCCAGGAGTGGCTTCCCTTTCAGGTTAAAAAGGTAGCTTAATAGTCTCAGAGGCCCCTCCAGGCTCTATCGGTCTAGTAAACCTAATAGTTTTTATGAATTGCATTTGTTCCTCATTTTCATCCCATCTCATCTGGAGCCTTCTATTGTCTCTTTTAGAACAGTCCATAGGGGTAGCTATGAACCATCTTCTGGTCTCAGTCTCAGGCAGTCTGAGCTTCCTGGGGGTCGTTTGTGCTGTGTACTAACTGCTTTGATCTCCTTTACTTTTCTTTGCTCAAGACAAGAAGATACCCAGTAGTTGTATCTTGGATGGCCGCTGGGCTTTTAAGATCCCAGATGATGCTCATTAAAGTGGCATGTGGAACATTATCTTTATGGACTATGCTAGACCTTTTGATCCGGATAACTCTTGAGACTCTGGTCCTTATCCTTTAAGCTCAGGGCTAAACGATCTACCTAGGTCTTACCATGTGTTTAATTGTATCTTAGAGGTTTCCGTAGCCGTGCCCCCACGTGTTCTATTGTGTGTATGCATGTATATGTGTATGTAGTAGATGCAAATATGCATATACAGATGTCCAGGACTATACCTGCATATGTACGTGACTGTGCTCTCCTACGCCCCACTAACCTACATAGCATACCTACCTACCAGTGTATCCCCTCATGAATTACCTACAGTTATTAATGTTACAGAGTTGGGTTTGTGATAGCATTTACCATAGTTATCATTCATTCGTAGGTATGTCTCAGGGTCCTCGTTTCCTATGTCGCCTTTGTCCATGTTGTTTATAGTCTTTCCCTTCACATTAATGAGTGTCTTTTGATTCAAAACCACCAATCATTCCTTGGGAGAAAGAGGAGGCTATCTGCTTTTGTAAAGATTTAGAGTCTCAGCAACCCTTTGGATCTGTTCTACTCTTTGTCTCCCCCCTGCCCTGAGTCCTTATGACCTGGAATCAGTTTCACAGCAGTGAGCAGTGGGGTAGGGTGGAAATTAGTGATTCTGCCTCTCTTCTCCTTCCATCCTGGCAGTTAGTATTAAATGTTGATTTTTCTGTCTAATCTCATTTTTGGTTTTTTATAAAAGTGGTTTCATATAATATTTGCCTTTTTTGTGATTGATTTATTTCATTCAGCATACTTATGATCTCTAAATTCATCCAAAGATGATATTTTACAAATATCAGAATTCTTCTTGTGTAGTAGCCCACTGTGTATGTGTGTGACATATTTGGTACATGGACCCTTGGGCAACAGCCCAACAGAGAAAAATAATGATAGCGACCATAAGGCAGTGTACAAGAGCCCCTGATTCTGAATCACAGTGACTCTGTAGACCAGGGTAGAAGTGCGAGCGTTTCTAAGACTCTGCTTCTGTGCTGGGGCAGGCAGCCTTGTCTTTTTCCTGTAGAGTGGCTGGTGTCTTTGAACCACCAACCTTGGGATCAGCAGCCCATTGCTCTATGTTATCATTACATTCAATCTCTCAAAAATTCTTTTATAACCATTACAATTGTGTCATGTTGGTTTATAGAGAGTTCTTGGTGCACACAAATTGTGCTCAACTATGAGCGCCAAAGTCGCAAGTTTGAATCCACTCAGTGGTTTTATGGAAGAAAGGTCTGTCTGGCAACATGATTCTGTAAGGATTATAGCCAAGAAAACCTTATGGAGTGGGTCCATCCTGTGACACACGGGGCAACTGTGAGTCTAAGTGGATTTGATAACAGTAGGTTCAGTTTGGTTCCTTATTATTGTCCAGGAACCGAGTGCTGTTAATTTAATGAACTGTTTTCAGTAGGATCAAGTCTAGTAAAGAAACATGCTGCCGTCCTATAGGAAAGTCAACAATTAAGCTGTAGAAATTATTTCACGGTATAAGCATTCTAGTTGCATTGCCTGGACACAGCATTTTTAATCAGAGTAGTATAATTGTGGCTTCAAATGTGCCAAGTGAATGCTAAATTATGCCTTTAACCATACTGCTTGGCTTGCTTAAACACCTAATGGATTTCATACTTCAATTTCTTAGATACAGCATCTTCAGAATATGGGCCATAGCCATGAAGGAGGTAAAGACAACAACAACCCTGTCATTCCCAAAATGGCCAAAAGAATAAGTAAACTTTTTGTTGTCATGAAAAGCTTCTGTTGTCTCAGAGCATTTAAGAGTATTTGACATACGCGTAAGGCCTCTTTGATTTGAAACTGTTTTCTGGCACAGTCCCTGCTGAGTACAATAAACAGGGAAGGCAGGGACTAACTAGCCCTGGCCCCTTTCCAGTTTTAAGATTATGGAAATTGGAGTCAAAAAAAGCATCTTATCTCTTGATTTATTCATCTAACTTAATTCTACTATGGATCATATGTTGTTTTATGCACCAGCAATACAATATGAATATGAGCAAAGTAAACAATGGTCCTACCATTTTACTCGTGTTTTCTATTTAATTAATCACAATCTGCCTTTTAAGTAATTACATAGAAATACCACTTTGCCTATTGTAGGAGCCCTGGTGGCACAGTGATTGCACATCAGGCTGCTAACATCAGACCGTCAGTTTGAAACCAAGGGGGAAAGAAGAACCTTCCGACTCCCATAAAGATCCACGGTCTTGGAAGCTGCAGGGCCAGTTCTGCTCTTTCTTCTGGGGTCGCTGTGAGGAGGCAGTGAGGTTACAGGGCAGCAAGTTTGTTATTTTGGGGATTGCGTATCCTGTGAGAACTTTACAATCATATGCTCCAAATTCCTTCATCCATTTTGCTTTAGATTTTCACTTGTATTTTTGAACAATTAAGAAAAATAAAAAATAAGTTGATTTCATGTTTACCATTTTCAACAGTTGGTAATATGTATATATCGGAACTTATCTTTTAATTAGCAAACATGTAGATATTCATATATGTAAATAGATATCCAAGCCAAACTTACTGCCATCGAGTCCGTGCTGACTCAGGACTCCCAGTGGGTTTCCGAGACTACAATGGTTTATGAGAATGCACAGCAGGCTTTCACCTGAAGAGCTCCTGGTTGTGGTTTCGAACTGCTGGCCATGCAGATTAGTGCATCACTGGAGCTCCCATAAGCAGATGTAATTATGAGTGTGTAGATAAGTATACACACATAAAGGTCATGGTGGCACTCCTAAAACAGTGATTTTAAACAAAACAAAACAAACTTATAGCATCCCTATAGGACAGAGGTGACAAATCCACAACAGCAGGTCCGATGACAGGCTGCCTACTCTCAGGGCTGAGAAAGCTGGCGAATCAGATCAGGCAATAAGTGGGTCTTGACGCAGGTCCCAAGAAGCACAAGGAAGGTGCACACAAGGCCGAAGCAGGACTTGCCAACCGTCCCGATGGCACCAGCCCTTTCCTTGATGTTTGCATGGGTTCTGGGAGAAGTTGCAGTGAATTATGGAGCCCTAGAACATGAGGCCGGGCTGGGCAGGGGAACAAGGCGATGTGCTCTGGAAAAGCTGTGCGGTTTCAGCAGCTCGCAGGTCCCTGCAGGGTCACCCTGAGTTGGGATTAGCACCGTGGCAGTGGGTTTTGAGTGACAACATGAGGGAGGTGAGCTGGGTGTCGGGGTTGATGGAACAGTATAGCACTTTGGAAAAGGTGGAGATTCAGGATGTTTTCACTTACACCTTCTAGGACCAGCCTTGTGCTGGTCCTTCTAACACAGTGGTTCTCAACCTTCCTAATGCTACGACCCCTGGACACAGTTCTTCATGTTCTGATGCCCCCCCCCCCCAGCCCTAAAATTATTTTTGTTGCTGCTTCTTAACCATAACTTTGCTACTGTTATGAAATTGGGGGACCCCTGTAAGAGGGTTGTTTGACCTGAAAGGGCTCTTGACCCACAAGTTGAGAACCCCTGTTCTTAAAGAAAATATTCGTGCTCTGTCTTAGTCCTTCTTTTCCCACTGACCACAAGGCAATTTTTAGGCTGTGGAAGGTTTCTTTGGTTGTACTCACATAAAATAAGAAGCCTATTATTATTTTTTTATTATTATAATCTTTGGGGGGGGGCACCACTGCCCTCTGATGGTGGTGGGGGCTACCCAGCGCAGCTCCTGAGAGCCGCTGCTGGATTTGAACCGCCAAGTCCGCAGGCCGTAGTCCCGCACTGTGGCGGTCATGTGCTTATGTTAATTTTATGTTGAAATCTAGGGGTGGAGTCTAGCCTGTTAATCTGGTGATAGCCATTGAGTAGCCAATGAGGCCTCCATGTGGGCATGGCTTTATCCTGAGACTTCTGGGAAATCTCGCGATATTTCTTTCGTGAAGATGAGAAGCTATCTTCCCCAGTTGTTGGGAGTTAGTCTCAGAGACGATGAATCATGGACAAGACAAGATGGCGCCATCTGAGAAGCTGGAGGAGTCAGTGGAGAGACCACACAGCTTTGCCCTGATGGAGCCAGACCTCTGAAGCTGGGGCGGCCACATGGAAACCTCTGCCAGCGATGAGTTGCTTCTGCTGTTGATAGACCCTGAGCCCTGGAAGTGAGGAGCCATGTGGAGACCCCTGCCAGCGCCGGGATTCAGCACCCACTGACCTGTGTCTTTGTGAGTTGGAGGACTTTATAGATTGATTTCAGACATATGGGTTAATATCGGACTTATGACTTTGAACTGTACCGGGCTCAATGTCCTGTTCCTCTTGTATATAAACCTTTTCCTTATATCCATATGCGTGTCCTTTAATTTGTTCCTCTAGTCTACCCGGACTAACACTCGCACTCAACCACTTATGCCACCGGCGCTCAGCCAAAGCCTATTGTTTTGATGTTTACTGATCTGCAATTTCTGGCTGGCAAACTTCCTCTTGTAGTGCAGTTCAAATAATTGACATATTCTTACTTTAGGTCTGAGTGTGTGGCCATATTTTCTTTAAACATATGTCATTTCTTTATTCCTTCTGAGTGTGGAGTTGACTAACACCCCTTTTTACCAGGTATGTTGTCATTCAAAGGTTTTTGTTTTTGTCAGAGTGATGCAGCTTTCCCTGTGAGCCCAAATCTTTATCCCTTGGTCCTGAAAGGACATTCAGTCTCAAAGTGTGACATGGACAGGGCTGTAGAGGGTCCCTCCCCTGCCCCTGGAGGCCATCACCACACTGCTCTACAGTGTGCATTTTGCTGTGACTTTGAGGTACATCTCTCTTTCCAGAACATTGAGATTTCCTTGTTTTTCTTGTGAACAGCCCTCTGTATTTAAGCATTTTTATTGTTTGCTACACATTCGTTGATAAACTGGGTGTTTATCAACTATTTGGGTATTTATAAATTGCCCAGAGGGGTTCCACATTATCTTACTCTACTGTGCAACTGCAACAGTGAATTCCTGAGTCAGCTAGATAGTAAGAGGAGAGAAAATTCTTCTAGATCGGAGAAATAGTACCTGCAAGGACTCAGAGCCGGGAGATAATCTAGATGTGGAGATGGAAGAGAGGGTCACGCAAGAGGGCCTGCTCCGTCCAGAGTGAGGGAAGGCAGATTGGCTCCTGAGAACCGTAACTTCTGTGCGCTAACAAAATGTGGCCTCTGGCAGAGCATGATTCGGCCCAGGGGTCCTTATAGAGAGAAACAGGCTAGCAGGGCTGCCCGAGGGATGATGCTCTCTCCCTTCGGCTTTATGTAAATTATGGCCTTGCACCATCCTCCTAATTGTTCCTGTGCTTGAGCTCCGTGCTGTGTCAGCCCATCTCCTTGGGGGCCTTCCTCTTTTTCTCTGCTCCTCTATGTTACCAAGCACGATGTCCTCCTCCAGAGACTGGTCTTCTGACAACACGGCCAAAGAAGAAATCTCACAATAACTGTGCAAATGTGCTTGACACATGTATGTATGCATGTGTTATGATAAGAGCTGTCTGAGCCTCCAATAGAATGATTTTAAAAAAAGGAAAACGAGCTATCTCACCATCCATGCCTCCAAGGAGCTCTCTGGCCGTACTTCTGAGACAGAACAGTTTGTCCTTTTAGCAGTCCATGGTACTGTCAGTATTCTTCTCAGCGCTACAGTTCACATGCATGATTACATGGTCTCATAGGCTAACAAATCGGCATTCTTGTAAAATAGATGATTAGACTTGTCAAGTATGTAGGTTTAGTTTGAGAAGGATCTGTTATTTATATACATACACACATTGGGAAACATGAAAAATCAAGGCATAGACTCTGAATGTGGTAATTTATTTTTAAATGTACTTGTTTGGAACCTGATGCTAGTTTTTTGCATTGTTTTTTTTTGCAGTTGCTAGTATAAAAGGATTAGGATTTGGCATGCATTGTTACAGGGAGAGAAACCAACCAAGAGCCAGCATGAAACCAGGAGAGCTGTACTTGCTGAAACATTTCTTGGCACCCTGCTTCCCACCCAGTTTGTTGATACCTAATAGAATGGAGGGCCTCTATGGTAACAGGAATTAATGCATGTCTTCTTAATGGGACTCCTTAAAACAATCGAAACTGTGAGTTAAATAATCATAATGTGATACATTCTTCTCTCCCCCAACCCCCCAACACCCACCTCCCCCAAAAGAGAGAGCCTTAAGTCTTTGGTTTGAACTTTATGTTGGTTGTCCTGTAAGCTATTTAATGCTTCTGAATCTAAGGTTTCTTTTTTAAAATCAAGGTCTAATATGCTTGCCTGTCAGGTTATGATGAGATGCCATGAGTTAATTAATTAATGTATATATCTAGTATGTCTTCCATTAAAATAAAAAATCAGAGCTATTAGGTTCACTTTCTTATTAGAGCCTTTAAAAGCTTGTTTTCTTTGTTAATAGCTCCTTAAGGAACTGGCATCTGTGGTATCACAGACTCTAAAATGCTTTAAGACCCAGCTGGATTTTTCTTGGTTCAGGATTTGCCATTTCCCTTCATTCTTTCTCATTCTTAGTAGTGTGTGATTGCCAATTGTATAATTCAAGGCGTACTTTCACTCGAGAATAACCTGGTTTGACTTGCCAGGGAGCATTTAACATTTATTTTGAAAAAGAGCTAGAGTCATTGTTTGCTAAGTTACAAGGGTACATATCAGCTAGAATAAATGAAAATTTGGGAACATGTGTCATGCATATAGTCTCTTTGTCACTTCAAACTCCTTGAATCATGCTATCTGCAGTTTAACCTTAAGATAAAAGTTAACCCTTTTAAAGCAATTATTTTTCTGCCTTCAATTTTTAGTTGAAAACATGTTTTCAGTAGCAAAAGATATTTTGGAAGTAAAATGTTCCACACACACACACACACACACACACACACAATTAATATGATACATGTACCCCAAGGGATCTCTGGTGCTGCAACAGGTATTAGTCACAGTTATATAGGCCCCCACTAGATGGCAGGACACACTCAAAGTGGGATATCATCTTCCCACTAAAAAAAAAAAAAAAAAGCTGAAACCGTAGGTGAACTCTAAAGAAAGGGCTGTTTACAGTTTAAGTGTTTCAGCTTCCTTCCCCTATATGTTTGCATTTTGGCTTCCCCAAGTATCTAGTCTTCCTTATTTATTATGTAGCTTCCATGCGTATCTAAGGCAATAGAAAATAGGGACTTGGATTGGGCATAGGTCTGTCATCAGCGCGACACTGTTGCTCTTTTGTGTAGGGAAAAGATTCATGTCTTAAGATGGATAGCTCTGATAACTTAAAACTACCCATTTTTTATGATTTTCAGGGAAATCTAGCATTTAGTATTGTCTTCTGTGGCTTCTGGTGGTTGAAATTTTCTTCAGGTATTTATGACATCTGTATTTAAAGAGGTAGAAAGGAAGATTGCTCTGAACGTGAACTGGAAACTGGAAGCTCAGAAACCTAGGAAAGCCCCTGCCATCACGCCGATTCTGGTTCATAGCAACCCTCTTGGAGAGAGTAAAATTGTTCTCCAGGGGTTCCAAGGCTGTAAATCCCACAGCAGTAGATGACACAACCCTTCTTCTGCCTAGCAGTTGATGAGTTTTAACTGCCAATCTTGCATTAAGAGGTCCCAATGCATAACCTGCTATGTATGCCACCGGGGCTTCTGAAGGCTCAGAGGCAACCCCATTTTCCTAGCGTCATGAAGAACGCTCTTCCGGTCTATAACACAAGAGAAGGCAATGCAAAAAAATATCCTCGCTTTCTTATTTGTGGGTCCAGAATTGATGATTACCGAGTAAGGAAAGAATAGAATTGCTACTTGAACACCTTACATTATAATGGAGGAGAAAATGAAATTTCATTATTCGTTAATATGCACTTCCTTATCTTTGCATTGCACACAAGGTATGCTTAAGTGGCAGATTTCAAATTTAACATAGTAAACCACACCAGGTTACCTTTAGGGATTGTTTAATTTTGCAGATGTTATTGAATACAGAGTTCCTAATGGAAACTGCAGATGAAGCAGCTTTGTTTAACTGATAATGTTCTTTGTGGAAACCATAGTCTAGTAGTGCATTCAGATTATGCAGAGCCCTTGGTTTCTTCATTTGGGATTGATTTTGAAGGTGATCGCGTGTCAATGAAATTTTCACTAGTTCATGAAACACAACTCAGTGGTCACCTTTGAATTACTTGAGACCTTGCCATAATTTGCATTAAAAAAAAGGTTGGACTCCCAATTTTAATAAGCTTGCCAAAACTATTGAGCATAATCCATCACTAACTATATGTCTCTCAAGTATTCTCACAGTTCTCTTTTCCTTTCCATGAGTCTAAGTCATCAGTAGTTTCATGACTCGGAGGTCTGTGCTTGCAACATTCAAGGCTGTCGTTTCTTTTTAAGAACCTGGAAAATTGTTTCACATTGTGTGAAATATTTTGGAATTCTTCCTGTACTTCAGAGTTGCGTACTAATAACACTAAATTCCGTAAAATCATTTGTAGTAGTACCGAGTTCTATGGAAATAAGTTATGTCCACAAGCTTACTAAGATTCCACTTAATACATCAATGGATTGATTCCAAACTCAGCAGCTTTAGCGATGTCAGATTTTCTCAGTAATGCATGTGTCCTGGTTTTATCCAGCTCTTACAAACTCAAACTCACTGGCACCGAGGTGATTCCAACCCCTAACCCTGGGGAGCTGCCGGGGCTGCATGGTGGAGTGCTGCCCCCAAGGTCAGCAGTTTGGAACCAGCAGCCACTCTGTGGAACGAGGACGAGGCTTTCTCCTCCTGCACAGTCACGGTCGCAGAAACCCACACGAGCCGTTCTCTCCTTCCTGGAGTCTCCTGTGGGTACCTTTCAAAACAGGACTTTTGTGCCACGGAGGTGGGGAAATTGTGAAGTCAGGACAAATATAAGATCTTTATCAAGTGGACATTTTCCCAAATCATTGGAACTTTGCAAGAAGTTTTATAGGAATGCTGGCTGCACCACAGGAAACATGTTTTCAGACGAATTGAGCATTTTAAAGAAGGCTGGGAAGACTTCAAAAGAGAGAGAGGGAAGATCGTCCTCCTCCATGAATGAAAAAACTGAAACTGTGGCTGAGGTCCGGGACCTGGTGGGAGACCGTAAGATGACCAGAGCTACGAAAGTGGGGATCTCACCTGGTTCAATGTATTTTACTCGAAGCAAACATCTTGGCTCCAGCAAGCTTCCAGCTCAGTTGGTGCCAAAGGTGTGATGCAAAGATCGATTTGCTCAAATAGCCCTTTGAAGCAAGATTGAAACCAATTTGGTGGAGTTAATCTTAACTCGACAGTCTTAGATTTGCCAAAATGATGCAGAGAGCAAGCTCCAACCCAAACCGTGGCTTCTGAGGGGATCTGCTGGACCAGTTCACTGCAAGGCAGAGAGGCCAGCTCAGAAAGGGATGGAGACCATTTTAGGGATTCTGAAGAGATGCTCTTGATAGATTTTCTCAGAGGACAATCCTGAGAGCACTAGGAAGAATGGGATTTATTTATTTATTTTTTTGCTTTTAAATTGAAATTGCATGTGTGAAAAAAAAAGTCAGGAGAGTCTGTCCTAGGAGACTTCAGGTGGGAAACCTTCCCCTGTCCACTCTGCAGCCTTACTCTTTCCCTTCAGATTTTTCTTCCCCAAATTCAAAGACCATTTTAAAGGAGTGTGACTCAAGCCCTGCTGGGATGCCAAAGGTTTTACGTGGTGCAATTGAAGAGTACAGAGTCTCTGGGGAGGGTTAAAGTAGTGGAAGCACCACTCTCAGGTGTGTATTGACCTAGGTGGAGAATCTACTGAGCAACAATAGCATCTCATTTTGATATTTTTGTTTAATAAAGGTTTCCATGATTTTTTTAAATAATATTTACAACTTATCCTTGTATGCTTTCTCTTCTTCAGTAGTTCCTTTTTCTTCGGGGTAAAAAATACCTAAAAAATAAACAACAGTTGCCACTTTCTGTCAGAACTAAACAAATGCTTTGACCATGGACAAACTACTAGAAACATACTTCCTGTGTTTTAGTAGCTGTATATCCATTCCTCGTGCTTACTCGGTCTGTATTCAGAGTAACTAATTGACGAAGCTGGATGACGTAAAGAAGACTGGCATCAGGACTGGAGATGATACAACCTTGCTCACTGAAAGTAAAGAGGACCTGAAGCACTACTGATAGTGATCAGAGACTAATTTTTGCTGCCATAATTAATAGTCTATAATTTCTCTAGGCTCTAGTATCCATTGTGTTGGCTACATAAAAACTCAGAGACAAGATTCATGATGAAAGGGTTTATTGAGGGTGGGGGTGGGGGTAGGGAAAAAAAAGAGAGTTTATTAAGGAAGTTAACAAGTTGTCATTGCCAGTGAAAAGCGCTCAGGGTAGTTGCTTATCAGGACGTGTTAGAAAGTGTCAGGTCTGCTTAACGATCCCAGAGGGGCATACCACTCTGCTGTCAAGTCGAACTCTGTGGGCCAGCACACCCAGCTCTCTGAACTAAGCGCCCAGAGACACCCCACTCCACTTCCATGGATCAGCAAGTCCAACTTGCCCTCAATATAAAAGTCCTCACAATTTGACCAATAAGCGACATCATGATTAGCAGAAAAAAAGATTGAAGTTGTCAAGGACATCCTTTTACTTGTATCCATAGTTAGCCATGAAAGCAGCCCCCCCCCCAAAAAAAAATCACGTGATGTGTTATTTACATTTTGAAAATCTGCTGCAAAAAATTTTAAAATGTTAAAAAGAAAATATACTTCCTTTGAGGATGAAGAAGACACACTTGACCTAAGCCTTGATATTGTCAATCACTTCCTGTGGATATGAAAGCTGGACAGTGAATAAGGAAGAATGGAAAAGACTCGATGTATCTGAACTATTGTGTGGGGGAAAAAACCAGACACATGGAATATATAATTAGTCGGAACTTAATACATATATCATTCCAAATGTCAATCGCATCAAGTAGAAGGCACAATTGCTATAATGAAGCTGTTTTTATATAGGAGTATAGTCAAATTGTTCCTTAGGAGTGAGGATGGTGAGACTTTGTTTCAGGTGCTTTGGACATATCATCAGAAAAGATTAGTCCCTGGGGAAAGACATCATGCTCTTTAAGTAGAGGGTTAGCCAATAGGAGGAAGGCCTTCAGTGGGATGACCTGACCAATGGCTGCAACACTGGGTCAAACAGCCAGGATTGTAAGCGTGGCACAGTGTTTTGTCCTGGGGTCACTATGAGTTGGAACCACTCTGCAATACCTAATACCATTTGTGAAGACTGATTTATTTGGTCAGCTTGAAGAAAATAGTTTTATTGGCATATACTTCATATACAATTTAATCATTCAGATTTGTGCAGTCATTACCACAATCAGTGTCAGAACATTTTCTTCTTGTGCTCCTTGTTTTTAGGGCCCGATTTCCTCCATCCTCCCCAGGCATTGCTCCTGGGCAATTATCCAGTTACTCTATCCATGTAGCTTGGATTTCATGTCCAGAAAATCATACAGAACAAAAGCAGAAAACAAACAAATAAAAAACAGTGCTTCAATCAAAAAAGCAGAAAATATGAACAACAAACAAGTATAAAATGGGTCGATAAGGAGATCAAATGATAAGGCATGACATTTTAGCCAAGCTGCCTCCTTCTGGTCAACTTTACAGTGAATGCTCTCTGATAGCGAGGCTCTTTACCTGCTGGGACTGGTCAGAGGGGATTCATGAGAGGCTTAATCTGTGAGGGGACCCTGCAGATGGATTTTGGGCTTACACTGTCATCCAGAGCCTTCTGCAAACCAGATGTTTACAATTTAAACACTCATAACATTCCCTTCTTCGGACTTGGATTTTATTATTTAAAATCTTTAGGTCACACAGGTTGGTGTGCTTCTTCCATGTGAACTTAGATGGCTGCTTGTTTGGAGACAATCCCTTAGATCCCAGACACTGTTCTTGCAGATAACTGGGCACTGTCTGCTTTTTTCACCACCCTTTGCTCTAGCCCAGATATCTTCATTGATCTCTTCATGAGCCTATTTAGAGAGGTTCATTTCTATTGTGAAAGCACGTTGTACCCCAAGTGTGTTCTGCCTCAAACAGCAAGCAGTCCCTGCTTCTTACCTCAGGTCAACAATTCATTGCAACAGCCCCACAGCTCACAGGTAGTGTTCATGATTATTGGGTTTAAGTGTGGGTGAAATATATTCAGAATATAGTTGCTCAGTCAGGACACTTTACAACGTACTTTCAGGGTTGCTAATAAATGCCCACAGGGCATACCACTCCATCGCAAAACCCCAAGTCACTCAGCTCTAGCTCTGTGAGACAGGCATTCTAACTCCTTGAGTAAGTGCCACACCACAAGCCATCTTCCTGCCTCCCAGTACTCAGTTTCCCTTACTCTGTGGGCGTGGAAGCCTACTGCTCTCCCATGTGCTAGCTCCTGGCTTTATCACTGTTGCTGCTCCTCTGATGTCACGGCTGTCCTCTGGATCAAGGATGTTTCCTGGGCAGGGTCTCAGGGTCCAGAGTTGGCCCCTGTCTTCTGGTCTTGCGGTTCCTGGGCTTTCTCCTCGCCTCTGAGGGCTCATCTGATACCTAGCAGGATGGCCATCCAAGTGCCTGTTACAGTTACAGGTGAATCCTATCACTATCTTCCCCATAGACAGCTCCCAAAGTTTGCTTGAAACACATTGGAAAAAAAAAAAAAAAAGGGATCAGAGAGCATCAATTTTTTAAGAGTTCTTTTCCGCGGTAATTTGTGGCAGCATCTTTTTATAACCCAAGAATCTTTTGTTAGCTTCATCGTGCAGCTGAGTAGTGTCCGCAATGTGTGCTTAAAATGCAATATATGAGTTTATGTGAAAATTAGAAATATTTAGCATCTATATTTTATGTAT
Organism: Nesogale talazaci; assembly: GCA_004026705.1. Classification (NCBI taxonomy): domain Eukaryota; kingdom Metazoa; phylum Chordata; class Mammalia; order Afrosoricida; family Tenrecidae; genus Nesogale; species Nesogale talazaci. Next base: position 18,651 of record PVJH01016334.1, read on the forward strand.
ACTACTTACCTCTGATTTTTAGAGTAATTCAAAGACTATTAAAGGAATCTGAATTTATTCGTGATTGGTTTCATATCAATTGCCACATTGGTATGTTTCTTTTTTTAAAGTGAGAACATTCTTTAAAATGTGAAGCATCATGCTAGAAGTCTAGTTTTTTCTATAATCAAGGTTTTTCCAAAAATTAAGTATTTGCTCTATATCATGAATATTGTAATATATGTAAATTAAAACGTTAAATGTAAAATAGCTTGGCACTGCCTTTTTTCCCAATTAAAAATAAGCTGTCTTCCATATAAATCAGTTTCTTCTGTACCTCTACATCTGAAGTTAAATTTTCATAAAATGATGTTTTATGCAATTAACTTTTGTTAAAGGAAATACTACCCAGTATGTAAATCCAGACTTACCAGATTATGTCCACATTTCTAATGTTGGAGATAACACTGCACATAAAATCAAAACAAAACAGTATTTTAAAACTTCCCAGTCTGTCGATAGCCTTTTGTGAAAACATAGACCTCTTTCTTTTCTCTCAGTGCTTGAGAAACAAAAGTTCATTGAGTATGAGAAGTCGCGACCACCTGGTAACTTTTCCAGTGAAGGCACAATCAAAGCGAGCTCCCCAGCTCTCAGTGATCACATTTTCAAATGAATCCATTGCCCAGCCTTGTCTTCAGTGCAGAGCCTGTGGGCTCCGAAGAGCGGGGAGTGCGTGCGCTACTGACACACCTGTCGCACTGGCTGTGCCGTCAGGAGGCCGAAGTCTATCCATTTGACCCTGAGCCAACTCCTTTCTGGCCCCTGATTCTCAAACTTTCTTTTCCATCTTCCCCTCGGATTGCCCTTGACAGTGCTTGCGAATGCCTGGTGCCTCAAGGTTTGTAACGGCGTGCTGGAATGAACACAGTTCATAGCTTCATACCTACGGAAAACCAAACTTCAGACAGACCTGTCAAATGAATCATAACGCCTGTGAGGAGCACACGACTCTGAACAGTCAGCCTTGTGAGCTCTGAAGGGCAACACTTGCCCCAATATAAAATTCAGACGGCAAGACAGAGCAGGAAAGAGGGACAAGTGGAAATATGACTTGCCTTTTAAACTTTTCACCCAAACCATTTAAAAATGTTTTTAAAAAAATCACTGTGAAGACATTATATAAGTGAGTAAACCAAACCAAACAAAGTTTCAGGTGACATAGCTTAAAATAACATTAACCATAAGAATCCATTAGATTTGCACAACAGACTTAGAATATAGGTGCTATTATACTGACTTTGCAGATATGGATTAGAATTTAATAACATACTTCCCTGGGGTCATACAACTAGTGTGTTCCGGGGGAAGATCGAGGGAAAGGTAGCACTTCATTTAGGTAAGTTCATTTAGCCTCACTGTACCTCATTTTCTTGTTCTATAGAAATGTATTCTGAACGAGGTGATCCCTGCTGTTGTTTCAATGCTAAATCTCAATGCCTTATTACACGTACAGATTCCTCATAAGTAGTTTAGACACTTCACTTGATGGTTAGTGCTTATAGACGAGACAATAAAAAACTACCAACGAATAACCCCTGCAATCATTTTTAACACTTAAGTACGGCTGAGCCCCGGTGGCGTAAGGGGTTGAGTGCGGGACTGTAGCCCGCGGGCTTGGCAGTTCAAATCCAGCGGCGGCTCTCAGGAGCAGCACTGGGTAGCGCCCACGACCACCAGAGGCAGTGATGGCTGCCCCCCTCCCCCACCAAGAAAAAGACTTAAGTAGTTTGGAATGTGCTGATTGTACTAATGGGAGTAGAGAAAGACGGGAAGCTCTCTCCTCCACTTTAAATATTGATGTATGTTCATCTCATCATTAAGTTAGAATAGAAAATTTGTGCTTGGTAAACAAAGCTTATTTGGTCTTGTGAGGCCAATAGGAGAGACCACACATCATCATCATCATTTATTATTACCGTTTGCATTCGAGTGAGCTTTGATTTGAAGGCTGTTCCATTGGCACTTTGAAAATGTTTCATATGAACTTCAGTATCCTCCTGTGACCAGGACCCTAGAAAAATACCTCTGTATTAAATTAGACTCTGGAAAGCTAGACACTGCTTTCAAATGCTAATAGATGGAATTTAAAATTGTATTTATTTTTAATCAGTTGCCTAGTACTAACATAAATTTGGGTACCAGCAGGTCATAATAGTTAATAGCCTGTATAAATGGGTCCCAAGACACCTGTTCCTTTATTGTTAATGAAGCCCTATTTTCTGTGCAGGAAGACTGGAGTTCCTGTTGATTCTCTGTCCTAGCGCATCCCCTGTCTCCTGTGTGCACATTTAAATAACATTAAGAAATGTTGTTTCCTCTTGTTTTCTGTCATCTCTAGAATTCTACCAGACACACTTACTCTTTTTAATAGGTCGTTTCTTCCAAAACACATTAGGATGATGCCTTTTTCCTGTATTGTGTGTTTTGAATATTTTAGAATTAAACCTCAATCATGTTGTGCTGTGAGGATTTGATGCGAAATGATGATGCTTTAATAGCACTGGGCACACAACTCGTCAAAAGTTTCTCAAAGAAAGAACAAATGGCTTGTGACAATTTTACTGGCCAATGGGAATGCACGCCGAGTCAGAATCCACTCCATTGCAGCAGGCTTGGTTGGGTTCACCGAAAACACAAGGAGACAATTCCAAGGCCTTACTACTGTCATCGTCTGTCCACTGCTTATTCACTATCCTTGGCCACCTGTAGAATCTGCAGTTATTTTCATTTGCTTTTTCATATCAGGTGAATAAACCATTGGCCTTTTTGCAAATAATCAGAGCGGCGAAAAACACGGATGAAGGACTGTTTTGACTGCCAGACATTACTGTTTTTCTGCATAGTAGAATTTCGCTGAGTGCATAGCCCAAAATAACCCTTTTGGTCCTTGGTGTTGATTTGTATCTTCTTTATAAGGATGGCATAGTAAGAGTGTTCTCGCCCCCTCTTCCCTTCCATGCGGGCAGCAGCAGAAATAAGAGGTCTCGTTCTTGCCCTTAGAGAGCTTTTCCTTCTCTAAGTGGGCGAATTTTCACTATCGTGGATGAGAGTGTAAAGGTCACTCTTGAAGCTCGAATGTGGTATCTGTGGAATGGCAAGTGAAAATGACACTGCCGATCCTTTGATTCAGTTCTTCTGGAGATCGTTAGTGCGTTGAGAAACCCAGGAGGTATTAAGTTGATGACGGTTCATTGTGGGGAATGCGTGGGAACCAGCTCAAAAGCCACATCTATCTTGAAAGGAGTGAAAATAGAGTCACCATTCACAAGTCTGACACTAATCATCCCTCGTTGGAAGGTAGATATTATGATCTGAAGTAGCTCCTGGGGAGATTTTTTTGGGGTCACATCTCAATCTTGTATTTCGTACTCCTGTACCATAAAACTCAAAGCACCAAATAAGTCAATCTAACGAAGCTCTTTTCCTCTAGTCTTGTGCCTTTCCATAATGGGAAGGAAACCCCACATGGAACTGTGCGTGTGTCCTGCAGAGAGGAAAATGGTGATACGAGATCTCTCTCTCATCAATCAGAGGTAGAAGAAACAGGAATCACATTCTCTCCAGTGTTTTTTTTTTTTGTTTGTTTGGTTTTCTTTCGTGTTAATCCTGCCCAAGGATTCTAGAATCAGATTTGAGAAGTTTTGTCGGTGTTGTTTTTTAATACTGATGCCTGAGCCCTGCCCCTGGAGAGTCTGCCTACCTTGCCTGTGCTGGCGTGTGAACATTGCTCTTTAAATCTCACCAGGTGATACTGCTGTGCAGCCTGTGTTGAAACCCCGCGTAGAAGCCAAATGAGACTAGAACCTGCACATTTCTAGCTAATTTTCCACTCTGCTAAGCACTTACAGGCCAGAGTAAAGTCCTCTGGAAATGGTTTCTGGTTGTGTGACCCCGCTAAGTGCTGTCGGTGGGCATGGTGGTTTGTGTGGTGGATAGGCTTGGAACATGGAAGAGAGTCTCCAGCCTCATCTGAGAAGGGAGACGTGTCTCACTTGTCCAGGTTTAAGTAATCTCCAAAATTGTGATTGCAGCAGTTTTTGATAGATTGTGGCTTTCAGTGTAGGTTGGCCAACATAGGTAATTTAGAAATCACTTTCCTATTTTTATGTCAGATATAAATATAGAGCCGTCTCAAGAAATACTACCTGGTTTTAATTGAATTTCTTTGTTTTTTTAATAAACCATGATAAATATTCTTTCCTGTCATGGATTGTTCTACAGAATGAAATATCCCAGTTCCAGTGAATTTGCTTTGATGTGAGGAGTAGAGAAAGAATTTATAAAGAACCAAAAATTCATTAAATTTTGTGATAAGTGCAAGAAAAGTAATAGAACGTTTAATTAATAGAATCATATACTGAATGTTTATTTTGTTACGTGTAATAAAATAGGCCATTTATATAAGTAAAAATAGAATATTTTGTCCACTTTTTTGTTTGTTTTCTTTTTAAGGTAAGCCTTCCTTAGCCTCTCTTAGAACACAAGTTCAGACCTCCAAGGTGGGTCTGTTGAGAAGGGTGGCCTGTGACTCTGGAAACGGCCCCTTTTGGCTGGCTGACTTCCTTGCAGTCAGAGGGCAGCCGCCTCATCTGGGTTGCAAATCCATGTAGGAATTGGCTGCTTACTCTGCTGCTACCGGACGAATCACATTTCTGGGTGCCGGGCTTATTTCCCTTTGCAGCAAATACTTCTCGGGAAATTGCCACAGTGAGACCCCAGCAGTGGAGAGCTCCTGAATTTCTCTCCAAGCCACCCCCTGGGTTGTGAGAACTCCCCAGAGTTCTGGTTCTGTCAGAACTCACACTGCTGTCTCTTGCTTTACAACCTTGTTGTCGAGGGACAGTGTCAGTTTCTTCATTTCTCATTCGTTCTTTAAGGAAAGACTGGGGAGTATAATTATGGCCACGGTTCCACGTTTATTATTTCAATCCATTATTTTCTCCTCCTCAGATTCATATTTGTGGTTATATGCCCCGCATGGCAAGTGCTGAGGAAACATTTGCACAAAGTCTTGCCAAGGAAGACTGTTGACTGTACGGAGTATAGTAACTTCACTGTTCAAAATCCTCATGTGTTTATTAAAAAGGGAAAAAAAAATCCTAGATACTAGCTAATTGTATTTGTCTGTCTGAATTACTAGATCTTGTGGTTAGTATATTACATTTATTGAACAGTTTAAGTTATTCAATACAGCATAACAGCAGTTTTATTGATATACTGGCAAAGAAACAAACATGACCACTCTCTACCATCTGTTTATCATGCTATATAAAGAAGACCATGTTGGTTGCCGTGGAAACTACATTTCCCAAACCACGGAGTGTTTGCTTAAAATTCGCCAACCTTTTAAAGTCATAAGCTTTTTCCTGAGGGGGAGAAAAAAAATCGAAAAATACGTTTAAAAAATTAGAATGATTTTCCAAAAGTTACTTCTCTATAAAATTTGCTTATTATTTCTAGAATCATGCTGCTTTACTTCAGAATTTCATGAATCAGAGTAGGAGTGTTCAACTTGAGAGTCTCCGGCTCTTTGGAGCACACAGGAAATGTTAGCCTTCTCGTATGGAGCGTCGACCCTACATTTTTATGTCAAGCTTTCCTTCCTCAGAAAACCTTTTCATTGATGTAACAATTAAACTGAAGAGTCTGCAGAGGTAGCAAATATAATAACGTGACTAACCGCAGGTGGGGACCTGTTCACAGAACGCACAGCAAGTCAAGCCTTGGCCTGCTAGCTCCCAGGTCCGTGGTTGAAACACCAAGATGAGCCTGTCTGCTGCTGTCCAGATCTGCAATGTTCGAAAGCTGAAGGAGCAGTTTTATTCTGCCCAATTAGGGCCACGTAGAGTTGGAACTGACTTCACGGCAGTGCGTTTGGCTTGGTCAGATTAGCTGACATGGAGAAGGTAGTGCCGGAAAGTAGCTTGAGATGAAATACTGTCTTTAACAGGGACAGTGAAAGAGGGAGGGTGGGAGAGGTGAGAAAATGAACTGATACCAAGGGCTCAAGTAGAAAGAAAATGTTTTGAAAATGATGATGGCAGCCTATGTACGAATGTGCTTGACACAAAGAGCCCCCGGTAAAGTGATTAATTAAAAAAGAAAGGAAAAAGACATAAAAGTTTTACCCCACACATTTAGAAGACTAAGGGCTCTGAATGCAACAATGAAAGCTTGTTATTCTTGACGTTAAAGAAAAGAATCTGAATTAAAAAAAATAAATAATGGCTTGATTATGGAATTTGGAGATTAAAAAAAAAGTAACATTAAAAATAATTGGTGTCAGCTGAGCCCCGGTGGCGTAAGTGGTTGAGTGCAGGACTGCGGCACACGGGCTTGGAGGTTCAAATCCAGCAGCGGCTCTCAGGAGCAGTGCTGGGTAGCTCCCACGACCACCAGAGGGCAGTGATGCCCCAAAATTAAAAATAAAAAAATTGGTGTCAAAATATAAAAGAAAAAGGAAAAAATTGGTGTAGTAACTTAATAAAATCGATTGTGATCCCCAGGAATCCTCCATAGGCGGAGAAAGAAGTAAAGCCTACGCTTTCGTTTTGGGAAAATGAAAATCTAAAGCTAATTTTTCGTAATGCTTATGACATACACGACGTACGATGTCCACATGTTGTTGTTGTTGTTAGGTGCGTTGAGTAGGTTCTGGCTCGGGCACCCCAGCACAGAGCGGAGCAAACAGTGCCCGTCCTGCGCCTCCCTCACCGTTGTGAGGGTGCTGGAAGCCCTTGTGGCACCGCTTTGCCCATCCATCGCCTCGAGAACCCTCCTCCTTTTCACTGACCCCTCTACTCTGCCAGGCATGATGTCCTCCTCTGGGGACTGGTCTCTCCTGTCAACTTGTCCAAAGCACATGAGACACAGTCTTGCCAGCCATGCTTCCAGGGAACATTCTGGCTGCACTCCTTCCTAGACAGATCTGCTTGTTCTTTTGGCAGTCCAGGGCACTTTGAATATCCCTTGCCAACACCGTACTTGAAATGCATCGGTTCCCCCTCAGGCTTCCTTACTCAGCGTCCAACTTTCACATGCCTCTGTCTGCGAAGTAAGTTCTGTAACAACACCATACTTAGTTCCTGGATCGCTGGATAGGGCAAAGGGTGTTGAGACATTACCAAGTTTCCTGGAGGGGAACATCTTCCCTGGCGGAGAATGATGGCTGTGGATGAACCCGTCACTAAGGGGTCTGGTAGACAAGTTTGTAACCCCCCTTCTGTTGCTCAGATACTGCCTGCCATGCCCCTGCCGTGGGTCACCTCTGATACCAGCTCCTCTCCCGTCTGTCTGTGTTCCTGGTCTGAGTGTCCGAGGTAAACCCATTTATTGTGACAGCCCTCTTGATCGAGGATTTTGAATACTGCTTTGCAAACTAATGAAACAAAATTGAGTAATACAAATTGTCCTCAAGTGACATAACTGTAAGGTGATGGAGCGCCGCAGGAGACGAAGGAGAGCCGAATTATAGTAAAGTAAACAAGTTTTATTGGGGAAGTACTAGCTCAGGCGAGGTCCAGAAGTCTGAGGGGTTGGGGGTCGCTGGAGTCGCACGAGGAGGCAAAATGGCTGCTCTTGTACAGCCCTGGGGCACTTGGGCAGGACGTTAGTGCCCATTTAAGGTAAAGGAATTGGGGATTGGAAGTTGAAGGTATGTCCAGGTCCTGACGGAACACACAGCGGGCTGCAAGGTTAGGGAGGGCTGCATGATGGGGCTGCAAGGTCAGGGAGAGCTGTATCAGTCAGATGTCTGGTTCAAGGAGGTGGGGGAGGGTCAGGCCCAAAACGGCCACAGCAAGCCAACTGAACAACCACAAAAGCTAATTTTTGATATTAGAATTTTAGAATATTCTGAGTTCAATGTTTTTAAAATGGGAAGGAATACCTATTTGCCCTCATCGATTGCCCCACTAATGCCAAACTAAGGTTATTCTGTTTTTCCCACTAGCGATGTGGGAGGGTATTGTGTGTAGTCAAGTTTGTGTGAATCTCTTTGAGGATCCTGAGAAATCAGAAGACTCAATCATGACCCATAATCCAATATGACTTAAGAGTTATGATGAATTTTTTACTTTTTTTGAGAAATAGGACTGTTCCTTGTTAGATTATCCTATGCAAGTTTGCTTCCACAGATAAAATATTTCTTAGTAATATTTTAAAATTGTGATACTGTGAAATGGGATTTGCAAGGCCTTCGAATTAGGGAGGTTAATTAGTTTTCTTTGATTTATACAGTTGTTCTACCAAAAAATCTTTGTTTATCAGCCCATTACCATGAAATTGTACAAAAATATAGTGTTTGCATTGTAGAATATTTTCCTGCCATTTTTCTATCATCTGAAAGATTGTTTCAGAACTATATACCAACACATCAATACATAGCCTTGTTAATGCCATGTAAGGTCCCTTTGTAGTTCACTGGTTAGGCACTCATCTGCAAACCAACAGGTTAGCAGTCTGACCCTACCTGCTAGCTACCTCACAAGTAAAGAGTGAAGATTCCATAACCTTAGAAATCTTTTGAGACCGTCCTATTCTGTCCAGTGAGGTCACTGTTACTTGATATCCACTCGTTGGCTTTGGGTTTTAGAAGGTTTGTTTTTTTTAATTAATACTATTTTATTAGAAATTGCTGGAACTCACTTTGTTTAATTAAAAGAACATTTTGGGGAATTGTAGAGAGTAAGATTTTTTAAGTATGAAAAACTTAGACATTTTGAATGTACTTAAATAATTGTGTAAAATAACTATGCTGTGATTTTAACTGGAACTTTTCATTGTCAACAGTAGCATATGTAGTATTACATCATATTCGAAGGCTAGCTTACTGGGGCTTAGAGGATATAGAGGCAGTAGTTATATAGATCTGGTTTGAGTTCTTGATCAATATGCAAAGCTCTGTAAAGGGTAGAACTATCAGACACAGATTTAGATACAACTATTTGAAGGTGAGGAATCCATTCCAAACAGCTAAATGGTTTCATTTAGCTAAAGCTATTGTTACATTGCGAGTTTCTCAGTGTTATTAGTGTGTGCTGCTGTCATAGCAAAACCAAAAATATCCTGAAATCTGTCGGCCACAGGTCCTGAAATTTGACTGCTCACAGCCTGGCACACATAACCACACTAGAACTTTTTACCAAAAGAAACCATTGTCTACATTTTGGGACAAAAAATGTTGATTTCATTGGGTTGGGGACAGATGTGATCAGAGGGAAATATTTTTGCCTTTTAATCATTTGCCTCATATTTTAAGTGGTCAGAACTACATTTGCATTGTGGAGAGTGTAATTGCTTCTACTTTTGTTGGTTTTAGTGTTAACAGTTTATGTGATAAAAAAACATTTATTTGCCTTGATTTAAATTAATTTTTGTCTCATTCCTAGCTTCTTTTCCTCTTTGCATCTTATTTTAGATCATCTTTTCTCAAGACCATTATTAAAACACAGCATTGTGACCACTGCCATTTTTATTAAATGTACAGTTTTTCAGTAATAGGGTAATGTCTATCTCAAATGTTAAAACTTTGTCATCTGCCTCATTAATATAATGAAGACAATGCATTTCAAAATGGTGTTAGGACCACAGGCATAGAAGTTTGGATTTTTTACACATTTTTTGAGAGACATAATTTAATGCATAAGTCTCTGTGAAACACTTTTGTCTTTCCAATTAATTTTTTAAAAGTGTTTTCTTTTATTCAGCTCACAATACCACATTTGCTTAAGGGTTGTTGATTATAAGTACCCACCCATAGCTAGCATACTTATCGGTGGGGAATAGAATATTTATATGGTTTCAGAATGCCTCTCCACCAAACATTAATTACGAAGGGGAAAAACATACCTTTACTTTGGGGAAGCCTAGTTGAAATCACCACGAATGGTAAAAGTGAAAACCAGCAATCATGGGACAAACTGAAATTAAGAAACATTAGGTAAACCAACACTGAAAGAGCTTCCACAAATTAACTAGCTTGTAATCTTCAGAACTGTCAAGATTGGGAAAGGCAAGGGAATATAAGGAACTGTACCATGTGAAACAGAAGCCAATGACAGACAAAGCAACCAGTAACCACGTGTAATCCTGAGTTAGAACCTTTTGCCATCAAAGCACATTATTGGGATAATCAGCAGTTTTTGTTTTTGGTGTTTTGTTTTATTTATTTATTTTTTAAATGGATCCTGAAAAGCAAATATATGGTCATGAATCATTACAGTTAAATTCCCTAATTGTGATAGTTGCATTGTGATTATTTGGAAAATGGACAAGTTTGGAAGATGAATTTCAGGGTTATGGGGCATCACATCAGCGAGTTATTTTTCAGTCATGTAGGAAAGAAAAATGTATTTTTTTTCCATAACTTTCTCTGACATTGAAATGACCTTTTTCAAAGGCCCAGAGGAGGTGTTTGGTCTCTGGGGTCCTTGAGCCTGGATTAGAATCCTGTCACCCCTATTGAGCAGTGCCAGTTTCCTCCTCAGTTGCAGGAGAAGAACAGTGGTTCCTTACAAGCTGGCATAAAGCGCAAATGAGTTAATACATATTAAGCACTAAGAATAGTACCTGCAATAGATATTAGACATTATTTTAAAATTGGGATTTATTATTATTTAGAACAAAAATATACCAGGTAACAGGATTTAGAATCTCAGACGTCTAGCTTGTATGTTATAATAAAGTGACCTTTGTATACATGGGAATGTTTCAATTTGGAAATGGAAATCAAACATTGTTCTAACAGATTGAATTAAATACAGATATAAGTGCTTGGGAATTTGTTTTTCAATTTGGGTAACTATAGTGCTTCAAAACTTTTAAATGTGGGTCTATAAAGACCACGTATTAATAAGAAACAACACCTAGCCTGTATTTTTTGTTGTTGCTGTCATAGACTCCAGCGGCTCTTCAGTGTTCAGAAATGTTGTTTGCCCCTGGGAATCAGAGAAGGTCAACAGCCAGCCAGTCATGAAGGTTGAGACTTTAAACAGGTCAGAGTGTGAATCCAGGTGGTCTCAATTACAATTTGCCGACAAGAAAGTTACTTAGCTCCAGCCCAACTTTCTTACCTGTAAAAAGGCGATAACCGTCATGTTTGCTTCTTCCTGTTAGTGAGTGCGTATCCATTCCACCATCCAGGGTATGTGCTGTCAAATGGGATTGTGCTCCCCTTGCCTGCTTGCCCATCCCCTCTCCCTGAACGTGCCAGTCCCACGGGTCCTACATCTAGCGTCCCGCCCAGAGGGTGACAGAGGCCAGGGGGCAGGAGGTCTACCACTTACCTGCTAGTGAAATAAAGGCCATCATTTTCAGTCTGCACCCAGCAATTTTTCAGGAAGGGACACGGTGGGGGAGAAATGACATCCTGATGAGGTGAAACCTAATGACCACCCGCGTTTTCTACATCTTCTAGTACTTTCTGGTTATAATGCTGTCTTTTACTCAACTTGGTACCATTTAGAAACAAACCGTTTCCGTATTAATTAGGACAAACGACAGCTATTAGCATAGGAAGGGGAAAAAAAAATCTCCAAACACAGACTTCCTGTCTTATTTTAATACATTCCTAGAAATATATATATATATATATATATATATATATATGATTTTTAAAAAAACTAAGTAGCCCCTTAATCAGCCATTTCTTTGGAGAAAATAAAATTCTGCCTAATTAAAAAAAAAAAAGGAACTCTCGGTGTTCCAAAAAGATGAAGAAAACACGACCCCCTTCCCTTGATGATGGAAGTGTGGACTATTTTCGAGGTTCCTCTGTCACAGCCAGGTGCAGGTCCGCTGGACCCGGGCCCGCTGGACCCGGCCCGGCAGACCCATGGGCAGTGGGGTGGACCGGGCTGCTCCTACACCCCCTTATAAACTGTGCCTTTGACCTATGCTCCACTTTCATTGCAGTGCAACCCTTTCTCCGGCCAGGTGCATGGGGAGTGGGAGGGGGCTAGACGAGGTTTCCTGAGGTGGCCCTGCGTGTCGTGGGCCCCAAAGCCCCCAGCTTGCCTCTTCCTGTAGTTCTGGCTAGATTCACCAGTGTGGAGGTTGCACCCCTCTACCTGCTTGTTTAGCTCCGAACACATCAGAGCTGCCACCCAGAAACTTCTGAAGAAAGGCCTTGAAGAAATAGACTAAAAATATTTGCACAGCTTTGATTTATGAGACCCTTTTAAAGCCCTAATTCTAAGCCATTGTGCCTTTTCCCAGCCTGTATTTTCCTTCTACCTGGACCTAAGTTGAACCCCAGGCCCTCCCGCCACGTGCTGACTCTCTGCTCTGGGCCTGTTCTGTTGCTATGTCCTCCCAAGCCTTTGCCCTTTGAGTGACTGTTGTGTGCCAGCATTGTTCTAGAACATTGGGGCTGCGATCGTGAAGAAGTGAAGGTGCCGTAAACCCAAACCAAGTCCACTGTCACGGGTTGGTTCTGACTCCTGTGCTGTATATATGTAGCATGCTGATATTTTAGTCAAGAGGGACAAACAATAACCCAAATCTACAAGCATAAATATATAACCTCTCACAATAATTGATATGGAGAAAATACACGATCTCCATCAGCTTCAGTGTCCCCATCACTGAGGACATCCTAGATAGGTTGACAGGCTAGTGGAGCCAGCAGGTAGCAATGCCATAGTGGAGGAGACAGTATGAACCCCAGGAGGCTTAGTAGCATTCTGGCAAATGAAAAGTTCTTCACAGGCATCGTAGTGAAGAACAAGTGGTGCCAGCTATCAGATTTATGTTGGCTAGAGTAACTGTCATGATTCCCAGTCAGTGTACCTTATGCACAGCTACTGTATGTCAGTCACTTGAGCCTTGTGTGTTGCCTGGACAGATGCCAGTGGAGCTCCCAGATAAAGACAGACTAGGAAGAAATACCTGGTCATCATCAGAAAATCAGCCAATGAAAACACCACTGATCACATTGTGGGACCCCCAACCTCATTGTGGGGGTTGTCTTCCATTCATTACCCATGGGCTCACCGTGAGGCAAGGTCCTACCACACAGCGCCAAATGCCAGCATAGAGCTCTCTCAATTCTGCAGGTAACCCACCTACATTCCCTAGGAACCATGCAAGTGAAACTTCAGAAGAACCAATCACATTTTTTCTTGATATACATCATCTCAAAGAGGCTACTACCTCGGTGTTTGTCAGTACGACCTAGATGTTAAGTAGATGGCTCTGTTTGTGATTATGCGTGCAAGTCGGTAGGTTTGACCTAAGCCAATCATGGGGCATTTTCTAGGCAAGATGGTCACAGTAGTCTGTGTCCTGCCCTCGGTCTGCCACTTCCCAATCACTCCAGATCTGTCTCCTGTGCTTTGGACTCAGTGTTGATTTTAGAAAAAGAAGTGAGATTTTCCTGATTTTTTTTTTTTTTTGTATTTCTGAACCGTCCTGTAGGTTTTGACTGTTCTTTTGTTTCATTTTTTAGACATATTTTTCCTGCTAAAATTCAACCCCTCTAATTTGCCCTATTTCTTCCCCGAGTAAAATATTTCATCATTTTTGCCCAGCTTGCTTATTCTTTACTGAATTCTCCCATCTGCTCTTCTATCTTCAGCATTTGGCTTTAGCCTCTAATAGTACGTTTAGCAAATTCCACTAGAATGACCTTTGCTACCTTTTGTCTCTTCCAACATTTTCTAATACAGATATTCTGAATTTTACACAATTGAACAACCTTTGTTAGCTAAGAGCTGTGCGTTAGCTAACAGAACTGATGCTTTAAGCACTAACTATTCATTACTTACCTTGAGACAGTCTTTCTGATTAAAAAACAATGTGGCTGGCTTACTAACTGAATAAAACCATGGGAATTGTAGGAGAGTTATCTGAGAGGACTTTGTTTGCATTCGAGTGGCAGAGTCTGTGGAAATTAGGGCCGAATGTTGCAAAAAGCAGTGAGCATTAAGGGAGTGCTCACTTAGGTGTGGCTGATAATATTTTCCGCTCAGACATTAGCTCTTAGCCAGTGTCCCTGCTTGAGTGGTGGTGTGAATCTCGGGTGCCTGTGTAGGGTAATGATGCCTGGATTCCAGCACTCCATTTCCCTACCCCTTTGCTTCCGCCTGAATTTAACTTTTAAATAGGGGAACAAAATGGCTCTGTCCATTAAAGTTCTTTTCAAACAGCATTTTAATTGTTTTTAGGATAGCAAAACTACTACGCTCTATTTTGCCTCACGAGCATCTTAAAACATAGGATCGTCTGTTATCATTTGAGTGGGGGATTCTGTGTTGGGTTTTCTCTTTTCCTCTTCCTGCCGATGTCTGTAAGTCCAGGGTGGCCAGCCTACACCTTGCGGCAACGCGGGTCGAGGGTGCCGTTATTGCATCCTTTGGGAAATGAGTGGTGGGCAGCAGCCGTTTCTGAAAAGCTCTTGGCAGGGTTTCCTGCTGCTCCCCAGCCGCTGCTCTGGGCCCCCATTCTACTTTTCTTCCCCTCTCGTTTTCCCAGGCATCTGCCTTCTGCCACATGCCCATCAGCCCTAATTGCAGTTCCTGGGAGGCTTTGGTGAGGCTGTTGCTCGGCCCCGCTCTCCCTGGGGGGATCTAATGCTGGTGGGATGTGCAGGTGGCCCTCGAGCCATGTCAATGGCTGCTACAGCTCCCGGATGCGAGACACTGGTCACCTCAGGCCTTAAGGTTGTTTTATGCCTAGGATGATTTCATCTGAGGGTAGACATGACAATAATGATGCAACTGGGGCCACTTTGTCAACGGAAATTAACCTCCAGTCCTTCGCTAATTTTATATAAAATCTGTGGCATCCAAGCTATTTTTAGTCTCCATGAAATTATAGTGCTTTAAGACAATTTTCGTGAGTGTTAATGTTTTTTTTTTCTTTTACATCTGAATAATATTACTGTCACGGAATTGTTAATTATATATTTTACCATCGCTTCTCTGATACCATTTAAACTTTGGCCCTGTGTCTGAGTCCTAGGGAAATTAAAGGTGACATCTGAGCACCTGAAAAGATACCCAACATACCTGGGCTCTGGTGTTCCTTAAATGTGAGTTAAAATTTTTCCTTCGCCTCAGAAACACAAGTATCGTGTATTGTATCATCTAAAATTCTGTTATTTTCTTAAGTAGTTTTTTTCCCTTCAAAAATTTTTAGAAAAGATCCATGATCTTGTATTCAACTTAGAAAATACAGAACATCACCCTTAATCTACAAATCCATAGATTAACACTTGTTAACATTTGCAAGTCTTTTCTTTCAGGTTATTTTTTTCCCATCTTTTAAAGCAGACTACCTCAAACATTCAGAAAAGCCTAAGAGCAGCCTGTATAATGAACACCTGTATAATGACACCTAGATGAAAAATGTTAACGTTTTGTCACATTTATTTCTAATTTTTATCCCTGGCCTTGTTTATATGCGTAGATATTTGCATATATCCTGGCATAACTGAGATCATATTATAAGTACAGTTTTTGGATTCTAGCTTTTCATTTAACATTTTTAATGTTTTCTCATGTCATTAAATGTTTTTGAATGCCTTGACAGCAACAGCGTCTTGGTTGGTTGCAGCACTAAATTTGTTCTAGTGGATGGGCATATTTTCTTTTCCTAAGTAGTGACAATTCTTTTCATATTTAATTAGTTATACAGTATGATTCCAGTTCTTTCATCTCAATATATCACATACTGTGGCTTGAAACACTGCATTTCAACTGAAGGTTGCAACTCATTAGCGAGTCATGAAATCAATTTAGCAGTTTGCAGCTAGCAACCAAAGTCTAAAAGACTGGACAGAATCGGTGTATTTCTGTGAATCTGTGACATGCTCATGTAGCTAATCCTTTTTAATTATCTGCATGTAAAATGTTATTTTTTTCTATTCGCTTCTTGTTGTTGTTTTTAATGTTAGCCAGGGGTCACGGACTGCTTAAGTATAATTAGGAATTGAATAATCTACCTCACATATATTAGAATTTGGTACCCATCTCCTCTGCTTTCCTTGTGTGTGTGATTTTGTCAGCATCCTGGAAGTGACATGATGAAGCAGTGAAACAAATTCTGTATCTTTCGTTCCTGCCTGAGCGGGAGTTTCTCTCTCAGGGGGATGTGGACTGTCCTGATTCTTCCCGACTAGATTTTGTTTTCGAGTGCCGTGAGCTTCCTCAGAGGAGCCCTGGTGGCATACTGGGTCACCTGTTGTACTGCTAACTGCAAGGTCAGCAGTTCGAAATCACCGGTGGCAGAAACCACCTCGAGGGCCACTTCTACTCTGTTCTATATAATGATGTTCTCTAGTGAATGGTAATTCTTTCTGTTTTGTTTTTTTGTTTGTTTGTTTGTTTGGGCATCACTGCCCTCTGGTGGTGGGAGTAGGAGGCCCTGCCTTTGCCCCTGTGGAGCCGCTGCTGGAATTGATCCTCCATCCCAGTGGGCCGCAGTCCCGCGCACAACCACTACGCCACCGGGGCTCAGCCCGCAATATTTCTTTAGTACCTCACTCTGCACTTCAAAATAGTGATTTGGAGGATGAACATAAGTTAAAATGTTGAACTCTTAAGAACAAATCTTGAGTTTCTACCCCTGTTCCAATTCTGCCATCCCAGCTCAACTCTCCATCTGGAAGAGCCTCCGCCTTCTGTTCAAAGTGAGGTCAGCCTCTCTCTCTCTCACACACACCGAGGCGACAGCAGGTTCTGTCAGTTCTCCACAGTGAACAAGCAAGGCACAGAAACACTCCCATTTGTTGTTTTCTTTCTACCTAAAGCTTAAGGAATAGGTTCTTTTGATATAGCACAGTTTTTTAGTACATTGTAGCCTTTTCAAGATGGCAGTGAAAGATGTGTCTGCCTGTATTTTAGAGGATGGTAGAGTGTTTCTTCTGCCTTGATGGTGGTGCTAGGTGGCACCGACTTGGTTCCAGCCTAGAGTTACCGTCTATGCACAACAGAACAAAATACTACCCTCATCATCGTTCTTGCATTTGAGCCTACAGGGTCAGCCCATCTTCTCGAGGGCCTTCCTTTTTTTTTAACTGGCCCCCTCTGTTACCTAGCATGATATTCTTCCCCAGACACTAGTCTCGCCTGATGATTGTCCAAAGTCTGTGAGCCTCTAAGGAGCATTGTGGCCTTTACTTCTTTCAAGACCGATTTGTTGGTTCCTTTGATAGTCCATGGTCTTTTCAGTAGTCTTCACCAGCACCATGGCTTGAAATGGATCCTTTCTTCATTCCTCCTTATTCAGTGTCCAATGTTCACATGCGTGTGAGGCTACTAAAATACGGTGACTTGTGTCTGGCACACCTTTAGCCCAGCGTAGCCTCCTTGTTTCTTAACACTTTCAAGAGGTCTTGCGCAGCAGATTCACCCCGTGGAACGTGTCCTTTCCTCTCTTGACTGCTGCTCCAGGAGCATGGCTCGTAAGTCCAAGCAAGGTGAAATCTTTGGCAGCTTAATCTTTTCTCCATTTATCATGATGTTGCCTGTTGGTCCAATTGTGGGGCTCTGGGTGTCTTTACACCGAGTTGAAATTCACACTGGAAGCTGCAATCCTGGGTCTTCATCAGCAAGTGCTTCAACTCCTTCTCACTGTCAGCATGCCAGGTTGTGTCACCAGCACATTAAACGCTTTCCTCCTGCTGATTTGCTCAGCAGGCAGATTGAATAAGTCTGGTGAGAGGGTACGACTTGGATGCACACCTCTCCTGACTTTAAACCAGTGCGTGACTGCCGTTTTTAAAGAATTCTGTATGATTCGGAAGAGTCTGCCCAACTGAATGGTTGAATATGGCAAATGGAACAAGAAGGAGAGATGTAGAAAGTTATGAATAGGAGTAGATCTGTTTGAGGGAGGATGTATCTGCTTGCCGTGGTTTGGTGTCTACGGCAGCTTATATTTTGCAATAGCGCTGGAAACGGTGCCACCACCGTTTTAAATGCCAACAGGGTCACCCCTGGTGGACAGGTTTCAGCAGAGCTTCTAGACTAAGGCTAGGAAGGAGAGAGAGGCGATCCACATCTGAAACATTAGCCACCAAACCTCACGTATAGCAGCAGAACCTTATCTGACAGCGTGCCGAAGATGAGCGCCTCAGGTTGGAAGGTGCTTGCAGTACAGCTGAGGAAGAGCTCCCTCCTCAAAGTGGAGTCGACCTGAAGGGCATGCATGGGAACAGAACCTCCTGGGCCTGCATTTGCTCTCAAATGAGAAGAAGCAGTAGAAATAGCGATTAGTAATTGAAATATGAAATGCAAACCTAGAAAAATGAGACGCTGTCAAAAAGAAGTGGAATATAGTGTTTGCTATCCTAGACAGGCCGTGAGGGATAGTACTGAATTAGAGGGGTACTGGTCCTTTTGAATCATTCAAAGTTAGTGGTTTACTATTCTGGGAATGGCATATTAAAGGAGAATCCTAACTACAGGGGCAGTCACCTCTCCCCCCAGGGGAGTTTGCTTTGGAGGTCAACACTGAAGCTGCAGCTTGGGGAGTGAGAGATGCCCGACCAGAGCACACGAGAACGAATGAAGGGGGAGGAAGAGAGAATGGAGTACATCCTGCCCTCTGAGCCTTTAGGATGATATTCCCACTAAGAATAGCCAATGCATAGAGAGGATCATATGGCCGGCACCACTATGAAATAGGTCTTCCTTCGCTGACCCAAGACCCTTTGGGGACAATAATGAAGAAACAGGGTCAGGATTATACCCTGTCTGACTCAACCACACTATGGCAAAACATAAGGGTGTGCAACAGAGCATGGAGTTCCCAATGGAGTGCCAAGGATATCTTCTGGGGCTAGGGTGTGGCACCCCATCTGATTCAACTGGGGGACACTCCTGGAGGTCAATGAACAGACCTTGAACTATTTACAGGTTTTCATTTTGTTATTATTATTATTATTTACTTATATATATTTGACATTGGGTGTTTTTTGTGTTGTTATCATCGTTTTATTTTCTTTGGTTGCTTCATCGTAAGATGCCTGTTTTTGTTTTTGTTTTTGGTGCATATTGTTATCTTTGCAGGTCTATCTAGATAAGGCAGGCTGGATAAACAGTCTGGAGGCGAAAACGATGGGACTGATTGTTCAGGGGAAGGGCGGGGGGCACGGGAGGTGAAGAGGGGGGGGAAAGGAGGTGGTATTGACCAACCCAGGGATAAGGGAACAAGTGATTCAAAATCAGTGGCAAGGTGGATATGAGAGGTCTGAGAAGCATTGAGCAAGAATAATGCAACAGAGAGAAAATACTGAAACCCCAATGGAAGCTGAGCATGATAGTGGGACAAGAGGAAAGTAAAAGGAAATAGAGGAAAGAACTGGGGGGTAAATGGCATTTATAGAGGTCTAAATACAGTCATGTACATGGGTGGATATATTATATATGACAATGGGGAAATAGATCAACGTGCATATATTTACGGGGTTAGTATTAGGACAGCAGATGGGCATTGAACCTTCACTCAAAGACTTCCTCAGTGCAAGAACATTTTGTTCTATTAAATTAGCACTCCATGATGCTCACCTTCCCAACACGATCACGAAAGACAAATGTGTGCATAAGTAAATGTGGTGAAGAAAGCTGACGGTGCCAGCTATCAAAAGATGTAGCATCTGGGATCTTAAAGGCTTGAAAGTAAACAAGCAGCCATCTAGCTCAGAAGTACAAAACCCACATGGAAGCAGCACACCAGCTTGTGGGACCACGAGGTGTCAAAGGGATCAGTTATCAGGCTTCAAGACCTAAAAATCATAACATTTCGGGCTCACCTTCCTGTTTTTGATTGCTGATCACAAATGTGTGCATACACAAATGTGGTGCAGAAAGCGGATGGTGCCTGGCTATCAAAAGATATACCATCCAGGGTCTTAACAGCTTGAAAGTAAACAAGTGGCCATCTAGCTCAGAAGCAACAAAGTCCACATGGAAGAAGCACAGCAGCCTGTGTGACTACGAGGTTTCGAAAGGATTGGTTATCAGGCATCAAAGAACTAAAAATTATGTCATTATAAATGAGGAGGAGTACAGATTGGGGACCCAAAGCCCATCAATAGGTGAAGGGACATCCCCTTACAGAGGGGTTGTAGGGAGGTGACGAGCCAGTCAAGATACAGTGTTATACCAATGAAACATGCAGCTTTCCTATAGTTCTCAAATGCTTCATCCCACTCACTATCATGATCCCAATTCTACCTTACAAATTCAGCTAGACCAGGGGGTGTATATTCAAGCCGGAAACATGGGGGATTCAGGATAGATGACCCCTTCAGGTCCAGTGGTGGGAGTGGTGATACCAGGAGGGTGGAGGGAGGTAGAATAGAAATGGGGAACCAATTTCAGGGATCTACATATAACCTCCTCTCTGGGGTATGGACAACAGGGAAGTGAGTGAAGAGACACATCAGACAGTGTGTGATATGTCAAAGTAATAGCAATTTGTAAATTATTAAGGGTTCAGAGGGGAAGGGGAGTGGGGAGGGAGGAGTCCCCAGTAAAATGGTTTATTAAAAGAAAAAAAGAGGAATGGCCTCACATTCATATCCTCCAAAGGAACATTTCAAGATCCTTGAAATACAACAGTGTTGGCAATGGGATGATGTCCACAACCCTATGAGAAAGACCAACTAATATAAATACTATTCAAATGTATGCATTTGAACACTCAGAAATGTCAAAGGTTAGGAAATTGAAGATTTTTACCAGTTGCTATAACCTGAATTTCGTCAAACTTGCAATCAAGATGCAGTGATAATTACTGGTGATTGCAATGTATAAGTTGGTAAAAAAGAAGGATCAGTAGCGAAAATAATAGAATCTTCGTAGTAGAAATGACTCCATATCTCACATAATTAAACTTTACAAGACCAATGGCTTATTCATTAAAAGCACTTTTCCCCCCAGCTATCTATATTGGTGACTTAACTCGATGGAATACAAAGGAATTGAATTGACTTCATTTGTGCAAATTACTCATGGAGAAATTCAGTATCATTAGTCAAAACAAGGTCAGGGCTGATGCTACTATGCAAGTTCAAGTTGATGCTGAAGAAAATTAAAGCAAACTAATGAAAACCAAAGTGCATTGACTGCAACCTATATTTATAGGTTTAATATTAGGTAGCAGATGGACATTGGGCCTCTACTTAAGTTCTCCCTCAATATAAGAATACTTTGTTCTGTTAACCTGGCATTCCTTGATGCTCACCTTCCCAACACAATCGCTAAAGACAAAGCAGGTACATAAGCAAATATGGTGAAGAAAGCTGATGGTGCTAGTTATCGAAAGATAAAGCATCTAAGATCTTAAAGGTTTGAAGGTAAACAAGCAGTCATCTAGCCGAGAAGCAACAAAACCCACATGGAAGAAGCACACCAACTTGTGTAATCATGAGGTGTTGATTGGATCAGGTAACAGATATCAAAGAACAAAAAATCTTACCGTGAATGAGGGGGAGTGCAGAGTGGAGACTCAAAGCCCATCAGTAGACAACTCGACATCCCCTAACAGAAGGGTTGTGGGAAGAGAGGAGCCTATTGGGGTGCAGTATAGCACTGATGAAACATACAACTTTTCTCTGGTTCTTGAATTCCGCCTGCCCCCCCTCCCCCACACACACAACCATGATCCCAACTCTGCCTTACAAACCCAGCTAGACCAGGGGATGTACACTGATACAGATGGGAGCTGGAAACACAGTGAATCCAAGAGAGATAAACCCCTCTGGACTAATAGAGTAGATTCCAGGAAGGTAAGGAGAAAGTGGGGGGAAAAGGGGAAACTGCTCACAACGATCTACATATAACCCCCTCCCTGGGGGACAGACAGCAGAAGAGTGGGTGAAGGGAGACATCACACAGTGTAAGATATGAAAAAATAGTAATAGCTTATACATTATCAAAGGTTAGTGAGGGAGAGAGGGTAGGGAAGGGAGGAGGAAAAAAATGAGCCGATACCCAGCATTTCAGCAGAAAGAAAATGATGAGAATGATGATAGCAACAAATGTACAAATGTGCTTGACATAATGGATGGCTGTGTGGATTGTGGTAAGAGTTGACAAGAGATTCTGTAACTGCCACAGTCATACTTAAGTAATATTTTGCTGAAGATAACTCGGAAACACTCGGCAACAGTACATAAACGCAGTAGATGGGAATCTAAGCCGAAATCAGGGATACTGCATTGATATCAAATGGATCTTGGGTTAAAAAAAGAGAATGCTAGAAAGATGGTTACCTTTGTTTTATTGGCTATGCAAAGACAATCAACTGCGTAGATCTTAACAAATTTGAGGTTAATTTGCAAAGAATGCAAATTCCAGAATTTAATAGTGCTTATGCAGAACTTGTACATAAACCAGGAGGCATTTGTTTGAACAGAAAAGAATATATTGCATGATTTAAAATCCAGAGAGCCATTCATTAGGATTGTGTCCCTTCCCCATGTTGATTCAGCTTGTAAACTGAGCATATCATCTGAGAAGCTGAACTAAATGAAGACGTGCACAGCATTAGGCTAGGAGAAGGCTCATTAATAACCTATGATATGCAAATGACATGACCTTGCATACTAGAATCAAGGGAATCTGAAGTATGTACTAATGAAAATCAAAGACTGCCTGTTGAGTATGGGTTCTATTCAAACATGAAAATAAAAATCTTCCACAACTAGACCAGTAAGGAATTCATGAAAAACAGAAAAGATTTCCATTGTCGAGGATTTCATTTTACAGGCATACCGCAGAGATACTGTGGGCTTGGTTCCAGATCACAGCAATAAAGCAATTCTTACAATAAAGTGAGTCCCATGAATTCTTGTGGTTGTTATTTGTTTCCCAAACCATTTAAAAGTTAAGTTTATAGTATATTGTAGCCTGTGGAGTGTGCAGTAATGGGAAAATTTGAAATACTGTGAGAATTACCTAACTGTGCCATAGAAACACAATGTGAGCACATGCAGTTTTAAAATGGTGCCGATAGGCTTGCTGGATATAAGGTTGCCACAAACTTAAATGTGGAAAGCGAAGAATCTGGGAAGCGCAACAAAGCAAATTAGGGTAAAACAAGTGATGCCTGCTCTTAAGTTCATAATGAACACCTATGGAAGCAGCCGCCAAGAAATCACATGACAGATTGCATTGGACAAGCGTGCTGCAGAAGACCCCAGTACCATGTCGTAAAAGCGAGGATGTCATTTGGAGGACTCAGCTATAGCCTGCCCGAAGCTATGGTATTTTCATTTGCCTCACATGCAAGTGAAAGCTGGGTGATGAAGAAGACCCTATGCCTTTAAATTAGAATGTTTCCAAAGAATATTTAGCATTCCATGGACAGTTACAGCCTCAGAAACCCACAGGGGCAGATCTGCTCCATCCTATAGGGTCACTGTCAGCGTGGACTCGATGGCAGTGGGTTGGGGCTATGTTTACATATCATATTTTCATTGCTCCTTAGTTGTGGACATATGGGCTATTTCTGCCTTTAGGCTCTTGTGAATAGTGCTACAATCAATACCAGTGCTTGTGCTGCATTTTGTTTTGTTTTGTTTTTTTAGACCTACTGTGCGCCATGTTTTTAGCTGGATACAGGGCATCCAAAAATGACACAGTCTGAATGCCATGACTGTCCCCATAACCTTTTGAGAAAGTACCTGTGAACAGATCATTAAATGACAAGGCTCCACAGCATGCACATGCCTGGGCTTTGGAACTTGAGCAGTCAGGCTGCTAACCACAAGACTGGCAGTTTGAACCCACTAGCTGCTCCAAGAGAGAAGGTAAAGATTTATAACCCTCGAGACTCACAGAGGCAGTTCTCCTCTGTCCTGTAGTGTCGCTATGATTTGGAATGGAGTTGATGGCAGTGAGTTTGGGCTTTTTTGATTTTTTTATTCTCCTACTTTCTCTTTTCTCAAAAAGTCATCTATCAATCCCTAGTGCATCAACCATTACCTCTAGGAGGATGCTTCCCAAATCTGTATTCACAGCATTTCCAGCTGCCTGCTGGGCATCACCATCTGGAAGTCCTTCTTATATTCAAACTGAACATGTCCAAAACTGAGCTCGTTAATTCTCCATTCTCTCTCCTACCTCTTTCCCATCCTGCTCATGGCAGCAGCACCCCCCTCCTGCCAGTCAGGCTCGAATCTCAAAGCCATGTCTTTCTACCCCGCTCCCCATGCCTCCCCAGCCACTGGCCAGTCTAGCCTGTTTCCACCTTCATGATGCTGACATCTTTCAACTTTCCGTCTTCATCTCTGCCACCTCTGCCCTAATGCAGGCCCTCATTGGCTTCTACTTAGTCCTTTGGAAGAGGCTCATCCTAACTCATTTTTCTTCATCTTCCCCCACTGCACCCAACGTGCCTCTGCTATTACAACAGTATCAGGCCCAGGGTAACAGTTTTAGTCTGTAGCTTGGATCTCATTACTCCCTTCCTGATAGTCATCCTGGGCAGTTCAAACCCACCAGCCCCTCTATGGGACTATCTGACTTCGTAAATATTTATAACCTGGGAGGCCCTAGGAAGCAGGTCTACCCTGTCCTGTAGTGCTACTGAGTTGGAATCAACTTCGTGGCGGTGACTTTTGGGTTTGGGTTTTTTATCACACACAGGGAGGGACACCACCCCTTACCCATGTCACCGCTGTATCTTCCTTCGTCTAGAGCACTGTGCCTAGTGCACAGCATTTGGGGGTTGCCTAAGTGTGAGAACACCCACTTGACCACACACAAAGCTAGCATCTGTAAGGTTTCTGCCTTTGTTTTTCCTCTGGTTGTTCAGGGGACTTCTTTTATGTGGTATGTTGAGTTTCTTCTGGACAGGCCCCAGCAGGTTAGTATCCCTCTAGGAGGGAGGTCATAAGAATAAGTCAGAGTGCTCCAGGTGAAGTATGGCCTAAACTATGTAACACATCATTTCTATCTAGTTAGAGTCCTAGAGACTTTTTACACTCGAGCAAAATCTCTGGTTCTCTTTGGGTGTGAGCTAATTTTTAAACTGTGGACATTTTCAGTGTATGTCAGTGCTGCCTCTTTTTTTTTCTTTCTTTTTAAAGAGTGTTAATGAAGTGAATTTAAAGAAATGGTGTTTTGGAAACAGTTACTTAATTTACTCAAGCTGTTAATCTGTCCTCCGGCTCATTAACTACTGTCTTACATGAAAATTAATGGTCAGAAGTGGGCTTCTCTGAATGCCTCTCTCGAGTTTTGTCAACCAGCCTATTATCTTCTTTTACCCTGCCCTCTTCAGGCCTGCAGTCTGCCAGAAGGCAAGTCTTCCATTGATCGATGATGTTAGGAAGAATTCCTATTTTTCGTTTCTTATTTGGAGAAGGAGGAAAGACAGGAATATTTATAGGAAATTCTATGCTGACAGAATGAGGAAGCCATGACAGAAGGAAAAGAGTAGAATTTTAAAAGTAAGAGTCAAAAAGGCCATTTCCCCCACCCCTTCCAGCAGGGTAGAGGAGAAGGTGGGGGCCCCCAACAAATCCAGAGACAAGGGAAAAATAAGAGTTCTAAAATCATGGCGAGGAGGCCATAGAATGCCTGGTGAGATTCGATCAAGTGCACTGTAGCCGAATGAATGTCGACCATGATAGTGGGACAGGAGGAAAAGAAAAGAAAATCGAGGAAAGAACTAGGAGCCAAAAGACATTTATAGAAGTATAAACAGGCATGCACATATGTAAATTATTAATATATAATGATGGGGATATAGGTCTATGTGCATATGGTTATAGGTTGAATATTAAGGCAACAGATAGATATTGTCTACTCAAGTCAACCCTCAACACAAGAACACTTTGTTCTAATAGCCTGGCATTCTGTGATGCTCACCTTTCTGACCCAAACCAAGTACATAAACTAAGGTGGTGAAGAAAGCTGTTGGTGCCTGGCTATTAAAAGATACAGCATCTGGAGTCTTCAAGCATCCATCAGGCAAGGAAGTAACAAAGCCCACATGGAAGAAGTACACAAACCTGTATGATCACGAGGTGACAGCATGATCAGGCATCAGAAGACCAAAAATAACCAACCATTTGAATACAAATGAGGGGAGTTGGAATGGAGAACCAAGCCCATCTCTAGACAATTGGACATCCCTTCACATAAGTGTCACAAAGAAGGGATGATCCAGCCAGGGTGCAGTATAACATTGACAAGACACAGCATTCCTCTAATTCTTTAATGCGTCCCCCCCACTATTATGACCCCCGTTCTACCTTACAAATCCAACTGACCAGGCCACCCATGTACACGGGTATAGATAGGAGCTTATGACACATGGAATCCAGGACAGATAAACCCCTCAGAACCAATAATGAGAGTAGTAATACCATAAGGGTAGGGGAAAGAGAGGGGAGAAGGGGGAGAAAGAGGGAACCAATTGCAATGATAGATGTATAAGCCCCCTCCCGCCAGGAAGATGAACAATGGAAACATTGGTGAAGGGAGACAGCAGGTGGTATAAAAACTATAAAAATAATTTTTAAAGTATCAAGGATTCACGAAGGTGGGAGAGTCAGGGAAGGAGCTGGGGGAAAAGAGGATCTGCTACCCAGGGCTCAAGTAGAAAGAAAATGTTTTGAAAATGATGGCAACCTACGTACAAGTGTGCTTGATACAACTGATGTATGGATTGTTATAAGACGTGTAAGAGTCCCCAATAAAATGATTTATTAAAATTTTTAAAAAGTTAAACAT
Source organism: Nesogale talazaci (assembly GCA_004026705.1). Classification (NCBI taxonomy): domain Eukaryota; kingdom Metazoa; phylum Chordata; class Mammalia; order Afrosoricida; family Tenrecidae; genus Nesogale; species Nesogale talazaci. Next base: position 45,386 of record PVJH01016334.1, read on the forward strand.
CACAGGGAGAGTATAGTTTTCATAGCTGCTCTTTACTGGCCCCCTACCCTGTGATTTGCAGTATTACCTCCCTTAGGCAGGTTGCCTTCCATCAGGCAGCGACTTTGGAAAGGAGATGCCATTACCCTCGCCAAGCAGAAGAGGTGGCAGCCCGACAGTCATCGCTAGTGAGGGGGCTGCACTATTCTTCTTTAACTTAGCCATTGATTTTTTTTACAGTAGCTGAAGTAGATGGGCAGTCACTGTTTATTTGTCGACTCTAGAACCATCTGGCCCGGTTTCTAATGTTGCCTCTGCCAAGTCTCTGCCAGTTACCAGCTGTGAGATGTTGGGCACGTTGATCTCTCTCTGCTTGCCTCGGTCTCTTGATTTAGAAAACCAGGATAACTGTGGTACCTCCTTCTGAGGGTTGTTAGGCGTTAACTGAGTTATAATTTATACAATGCGTTGAACAGTCTAGGACAGAAAGCACCTCTGTTATTAATGGCATTTGGTTGTTATTTTTTATTATTCTTCTGAAGGGCCCTCTATCTGAGAAGTTTGAGGAAAAAGTTTGAGACTGGTGCTAGAACCACTTCATCAGTGTGACTTGATCAGACATGTCTCCAGGCTTCCTTCTTGGAGCTTGTATTCTATTGCTAAAGTCTTCCTTCCTAACTTGTTTCTCTCTCTCTCTCTCTCTCTCTCTCACACACACACACACACACACACACACACACACACACCTGTTTAGTTTTGTTTTCTATAATTAAGGAATAATTTGGCCCTTCTCTTGAATATTACTTAAAAAGAAGGGAAGAATGAAGATTTACCTTAATGTACATAGCAGCTTGTAACATAAGTTAAATTTTGTATTTCAAAGCAACAAGCTTACAAAGAGTTCATATTTTACATTTTCTTGTCCTAAAACAGGGTGCTTTTCAACAATTCCAGTCCATCAGGTTTGGATGACTTGTTACATGACGGTAAAGAGCTTTGGCAATGTCTGATGATGAGGACACTTGCTTGATTACCTTCACCCCCTTTTCCTAGGATACCAGAATGTCCTTCTGTAAAACTAGCACGTCTAGCTTGCTGAATGAAGATCGCTTACTCAGTTATGTAGAACATAGGAGTAGAGAAGGAGCTATAACTCTTACTTTGCAGAGAGACTGAATAGCTGTCTTATATTGATAAGAAGGATAACAAGGGCCCTTTTGTTGTTTTAACATCTTATTGGGGTGCGTACAACTCATATCACAATTCATACATCCATACACTGTGTCAAGGACATCTGTACATTTGTTATCATTGTCAAAACACTTTCTTTCTATTGGAGCCCTTGGTATTAGCTCATTTCCCCCTTCCCTCCCCTCCCCCTCCCTCATGAACCTTTGATAATTTATAAATTATTATTTTTTCATATCTTACACTGTCCAACGTCTCCCTTTTCTGTTGTCTGTTCACCAGGCAGGGAGTTATATGTAGATCCTTGTGATCAGTTCCCCTTTCTACCCGACCTTCCCTGCAGCCTCCCAGTGTGACCACTCTCACCACTGATTCTGAGAGGTTCATCTGTCCTAGGATGCCAGTTCTTAGCTGTACCACTGTCTGTCCTCTGGTCTAGCTGGATTTGTAAGGTAGAATTAGAATCATGATTGTTGGGGGAGGAAGCATTGAAGAACTAGAGGCAAGTTGTATGTTTCATCTGTGCTATATGGCACCTTGACTGGCTCCTCTCTTCCTTGTGACCCTTCTGTAAGGGGATGTCCCGTTGTCTACAGATGGACTTTGGATTTCTACTCTCCACTCACGTTCATTCACAATATGATTTTTTTTATTCCTGATGCAGATTCAGTGAAATATTATAATACTAATTTCAAGTGTATTTTCTATTTTGTGTATGCTATGATTATGTATTCTGTTTGATCAGTGTTCATGAACATGGCTCTAAAATTGATTTATTATAACATATTGCACATCGTTTTGTTATTATGCCACTTGGTTCTTACATGACAATGACTTGCAACTCTAAAAAAATTTAGATATTCCTAGAAAGTATTCCTGTCCTCAGTTACAGCAGAAACCATAAAATTGTAATTCTCATAGTAAAAAGAAATATGTCGTTTTAAATTAAAGCTTTATTGTTGTTCAGAATGAGGGTGCTTTGCATAAATTATAGGAAATGGTAAGACTTGCTGGTAGCATCCATTTCTATTTTACTTTGTCTTGACACATTCATATAGCATCATTTGGATTTAGTTTAATTCTTTCCTTTTCAAAGCTTTTGCCTGTGAGCACAGAAATAGCCTCGTTAGCACTATTACCACCATGGACAATGGTGTTCCAGTTGCTATCAACTGTTTCAGAGCAATCTAAAAGTATAGGTCTCTCTTGTTTTCAAAGCAAATGGTTACTACTAAGAAGTAGGCTGTGGATGTCAGGAAGACTTGTATGAGGATGGGACCATATCATCAGGAGACCTTCATATTAAGAGTTCATGGAGGAGGGGGTCAGAGGGAGGAGGGGAAACATGGGGAGCTGGCACCAGGGGCCTAGGTGAAAGGAGGATGTTTCGAGAATGATGTTGGCAACAAATGTGCAAATGTGGTCTGCATACAATTGATGTATGTGTTGATCATGATAGGAGTTGTATGAGATCCCAATGAAATGATTTTGTAAAAAAAGTTTATAGTAAGGGCTCAAGTAAAATGTTTTGGAAATGATGGCCTCATATCTACAAATATGCTTGATACAATTGATGTATGAAATGTTATAAGAGCTATAAGCACATCCAATAAAATGACTTAGAGAGAGAGAGAGAGAGAGAGAGAGAGAGAGAGAGAGACCTTCACTGGTAAAACCAGCCCCAGGAGTCTAGTTGTTTCCTGAAACTCACAGGTTAATTCTCTCTTTCCCCCAACCCCGTGTCTATTCAGTAAGTTCCTCTGGCTGGTTCTAGCCTTGTGGACAAACTTGCAGCAGTGTTGTACTGTACTCTGGCTGACCCTGTGAGAGTGTATTCACCCCTTTTTTATTTGTTGGCAGGGGCTTGGTACAGGACAGCCGGCATAACCTCCAGCTGAGAGGCTTGGTGGTGCTGCTCATTTCTAAAGCCGCCGGGCCCAGCAGCCTTCACGATTCCCGTCAGAACTATGACATGGTCAGTGGGATCTCTTCACGGTAAGCAGAAATTTGACTTTGGCTTTGCTCTCTAAACTGTGTTTTCATTTAACTGAACAACAGGGTCTTCTGGAATCACTGTATAACTCTCACACAGTCGGATTCAAACGAGATGAAAATGTCTCATAAGGATATTTATTTATTTACTTATGTGATTACATTATTCAGGCATACATTTGGGGGATCACCTGGGGAAAAACCCTTCTGCATACCACAAAAGAGAATCTAGTTAAATATGCCTAACCTAAAAAGTTGCATGCAACACATGGTCAGTGACTCCACTTGGAGGCCAACACAAGCTGCTCAGAGGTTACCTCCCTGAGGGCTATCAGTCGTCTAGAACAATCAGACACTAGTCTGTCCCACTCTAAGTCGAGCCCACTCCCTGCTTTCAAGGATGGCAGCTTGTCTCCCTGAAGGAGAGCCCAGAGACAAGGCCAAGCTAACTCAAGGAGCACCAAGGTTAGGCTGCCATCTTGAATCACGGGTCCGCTCATCTTGTCACATGTGTATCCTCGTGTCGCTCCTTCTGATTCGAGCTTGACCCCGTCCAGTTTATGAACGCCGATTGTACAACCCCTTCTCCTTCTGTAAGCAGGGGGACTTGCACGTCCCTGAAAGTGTATATATGCCGTGCTTAGAAATGCACTTGCTCCTCCCTCCCTCCCTCCCTGCTGCTGCTGAGATCTCGGCCGTCCTGGAGGTGAGCAATTGCATGCCTTGTATTGTCCGATGTCTCTTTAATTTTACCTCTCAATTCTACAACTGCCCCCTGGACCTGTGTGGTTATGGGGGCTGGCACCCCACACTCTTTATTGCATCCCACCTTTTGAATCTGTTTCACTGCTGATGCTTGTAGATCAGCTTAGCACTTATATACCAGTGCACTTATATACCAGTGCAAGATCCACCTTCCTGTACGGATGTGATGAAGAACTTCTGGATGTAAAGTTGGCAAATCTTTAATACCTTCCCCCACATTTGTTTGAACTAGAGCTCAAAAGGTTACCTTACAAATGCCGTAAAACTCTTGGCTACATGAAGTTGAAGCAACGAGAGAGAACGTGTAGCACACTACAGTGAACAGTCCCAGGAAGGAACCTTGCGCCATGTTGTGTGGCGAGTCTTCCTTTACGGTTCCATCTGCTAGCTCTGTCCCTGCTTTGCGGGTCGATCCTGTGTGCCTGCCCTTGAGCACGACACACCCCCCTCATGAACCCCGATGAAGTCCTGTTACCTTTAGAGGCCAGGAGGTGAGACTTCATCTTACACACTACTGCGGACTGGTGGTCAGGAGAGACCGGACCCTGGAGACGGACACCGTCTTTGGTGAAGAAGAGGGGCAGTGAAAAAGAGGAAGGCCTTCAAGAAGATGGATTGACCCAGGGGCTGCCCCAGGGGGGTCAGGCACAGGAACCGTTCGTTGGGGCTGGGGCGGAACTGGGCCTTATTTCACTGCGTTTTGCATAGGGTCGCCAGGAGTCGAGCTAACTTGAGGCACCTACTGGTAACAGGAATGATGATAACCCTACACCATCTTTTGGGAAATACTGCCTGACATACGGTAGTGCCCATTCGATGAATCACCCTGTGATTGCAGATGACAAAGCCAGTACTGAGATTATGACTTATAAAATCCCTTCAGTCAAAGGCAATAATGTTAAAGTTTAAAACTAGTGTTTACTACGAAGTTTGTATCCGATTTTCTTTGCACGGGTTATTGTCTCTATGAACATGGTGTAATGTGATGTGACCCTGTTTCTAGTTTCTGATATACCCTCTAAGAAGTACTTGCATTACTTCTTGTTCCTCCATAGGAACTTAATGCACTTGGTACATGACGTAATTGTAAAGAATTTTACAAAAGTGTAGGTACACATTATGAACATTAAAATGTTCTTAAAAGTTTTGTAGGATACCCAATTATACTGAGACTATTTTCTCTAATCAGGCTTGATCAAGTAAGTCACTGACATTTCTTGCATGTTTTACCTACTCCTTAATGTGAAAAAGTAATTTGTTACAGTGTAGTACTGTGAGAAGCCATTAATTTGGTTCTCAACCCCTGAAGTCATTTATTTGTCTTCTGCTTATCCTTAATTGTTCAAGTGTAACTTTTGCTTGAGGCTTGTATCTGTAATGCCACAGTGAATCATTTAACATTTGAGGGAAGTACTGATTTGGGAGCTTTTTAATTCACCTCCAAACTATTGGGATTTACATCGTTGGTGTTTTTCTCTCATAGACTTGACTTTGATGTCAGATAATGGAGCCTGGCTAAAT